>QVTF01024580.1:20000-45743 GCA_003573665.1 Oxygymnocypris stewartii | reverse complement strand
AGAACAGCTAGGTAGTCTCAAACTACATAGAGACAGGTGATTAATTACATTTTAGGGGTGTGATTTAATGAGTTTTTAATTTTTATTACCTTTTCCTAAATTTTTATTACTCATCTACAGTGTGATTTTCCTTATTAAGTTTATTAATTTTCTGTGTATAACAATGTTGTGTTTAAAGAAAATGCTGAGAACCAGGCTGTGGGAGAATTGGCCATGTATGGGTTTCCTCCTCATCATCATCAAACGTAACCAGGCCTAAGAGATCACAAGAGAGGGACCCGTGTCAAGTCCTTAAACCCAAAGAACTTGATTATGAAGAAGATTCAGCCACGTCATTTACATTTGATATTTGTTCAGTTTTAACTGTCAGGGAAAGAATAGTTCATGGAGAGGATATGATGTATACCTATGTGCCCCCCCTATGTTCGTGGGTATGTGTGAAAAGGGAGAATCTAACCCCTGGGGTGAAGGATCAGGCACCCCATGCATTGATTGGGGACAAGTTACCAAATATTCGGGGTCATGGAGTCCAAACCCACATTATTTAAGTCGAGACCACAAAACTTGGTGGAGTAAGATATCATTTCAAAGAGATTACAGTACCACACAAACCCAGTCACGTTATCCATATCGCGAATTAAGAAATCTTCATACAAAAAGAACAGGGCCTATTTTTTCTTAGGGGTGGACCAAACTGGAAAGGATTCCATGGGACTGATAAAAATAAATATAGTTCCTAAACCTAAACCTCAATCAAACATCACAGAAATTAAAAATGTATCAGTTATATCAAGGATAGATAAACATGTAGGTGTAGATTATACTAAATTAACCCCGGAAGACATAATAGAAAAGGCAACAGGATATGGAGAGACTAATTTGTGGTTAGAATGGTTGATTAACACTGCCAAAGAACAAAAAATAGATGACTGTGTAGCATGTGCAGGTGCCAGACCCAGACTGCACATTGAACCAGCTCCCCTGCATCCAAATGATACATGGGGATATAACTGTATGTTGTCATTAACGAGAGAGGTGGGGTCAACCAATTGCACCACATTGGCATCTATATTTCCCCCAATTTCAAATGATACCCGAACAGGCCCATTTATACCTAGACAAAACAATTACACGTGTTTAATTTCACACCGTCTAGTTCATCAATTAATTACGGACGCATTAATGAAGAGTGGTGTAACGTCATAATAAGTGACAATGGAACAAAAATAGGACCGTGGGCAAGAGCAGGCCTCTATTACTACTGTGGTGACAGACGCCTGTTTACCAGGGTACCGCCTAACACAAAAGGCTTGTGTGCTATGGTCCGACTAGGAGCACCTCTGACACTGATAGGAGGAAAAGTAGTTGAAATGAATAAAGGCACGACAGGGCAGTTAACAAACCGAAGAAGACGTCATGTGATAAGAAAACGGGGAGCAACTATAGACTTATCATTAAACAATCCCACATACATAGATGCCATCGGGATTCCAAGAGGAGTCCCTGATGAATATAAATTGGCCAACCAAATAGCTGCAGGATTTGAGAATATACCCATCATTGCTGCACTGTTTCCAATAACCCCTAACAAAAATGTTGACAGAATAAACTATGTACATTACAATGTTATGAGATTAGCTAACCTTTCCAGAGACGCAGTGAAAGGCCTGTCTGAACAATTAGCTCCTACATCGCTGATGGCAGTGCAAAATAGATTGGCTCTGGATATGTTGCTAGCTGAAAAGGGAGGCGTCTGCCATATGTTTGGTGATCTGTGCTGTACATTTATCCCCAATAACACTGCACCTGATGGATCAGTCACTAAAGCATTAGAGGGCCTGCGGGTGTTATCAATAGAAATGAAGGAACATTCTGGAGTAGATAACCCTGTGGGACAGTGGCTGGACGGAGTTTTGGGTAAATGGAAGGCCCTCATACTATCTATTCTGGTCTCAATAGCGGTTTTTATAGCCATACTGGTCACCTGTGGGTGTTGTTGCATCCCATGCATCCGATCCCTATGCAATCGTTTGATAGTAGCAGCCATAGAGAAAAAGGATATGACACCACCTCCTTACACTATGCCACTGTTATCTGCATATCAAGACCACGAGGAGGATGATGATGAGGAGGAAAACGATGTGTGACCTCTTTCAGAGGTCAAGAGAGGGATTGAAGGGTTTTAATCATGTTTAATCATTTTCTAAAGTTTAAGGTGTAATCAATCAGTGTGATGTGTTTTCATTAAAAGTGTTAGATAAATCAAATAGAGAAGTTATGTGCTGAGATTAAATGTGCTTTCTGTAGAGTATGGTATGTGTGTGGGTGTGAGCAGCTGTAGAAGAAGGGGGTCAGTGGCTGAAGTGGGCACGGTGGAATGTGCACACACACATAACAAGATCAGATTACTTAGGTGCTTGGGGTAGGGTTATCTGTTTTGCAGAAACTAGGAGACAAAGAAGTGATAGCTGATTGGAGGATCCAAGGGTGGACCCCCACCCCCAGAGAAGAAGACGACACATACTATAAAAATGTTGTGAACTTATTCCTCTGGGTTGGTTCTTTGTAAGACGTCTTGTCTGAACAACCCAGATCTGTACTTTTGGTGACTTCTGATTAATAAACTTCAACACTTTGATATTTGAAGCCTTCCTTCAATTTTTGATCACGCAGGACATTTGAAGTCCAACAATCTCTGACGCCTTTTATTCCTTTTCATAGAGTTTGGATTAAAAAAGCATCATTTTGGCACAATTACTTGACGAATATCATGTTGTGATATGCTGGGAGATTTGAAAACGGATGCTTTTGAACATTAGCATCACACATATCCAGCCTAGTATCAATGGGTTTTTATAGACGGTAGGTTTGTTCGGGAGCTCGCGGAGCACAGAGATGTACTTGAGAAGCGAGGAGCTCCGGGTTCAATTCTGTGTTACTACGGTTTAACAAAACAGTTCAAATCTGCATATCAGGAAATTCAAATAGCACGGTTGCATCAACAAATATATTTTATATCAGGTTTGCATTTGTCAACACTATCGGGTAGGTTTAGGGTTGGTTTGGTGTAGGGCATATTTTAAATATGATAGAGCATTAACCCTTTACGATTCCTGTAAAATTTGCCTAAGACGCCTAAAAAGGCATACCCAGAGTAAATTGCGTGCTGTTCTTGGGCCATTTGATGTTGGTCTCCTTTGAAAGGTGACAGTCTGAGGTTTGTTTCTCAACAGTCAGAATCACTGTAAGTCTTACTGATATTGAGTAATAGCACTTTGAATACACTAAAAAATAAAAATATTATTCCGCCTGCATTTTGTTTGTAAATAGAAGCCTGCAGATGACTATATCTGGGAGGTATGAACTGATCACAGAATGAAGCCTTACCAAGCCAAATTTTGCCTTTTATAAACAATATATTAGAAAATTAGTGTTTTACACATGTTTATCTAATTTTATGTCTAGACGCTTCCAAAAGAAATTACACTTGGGAGACTCCAAACGACGCTTTGTAACAACGACACATACAATGCTGTAATTCTTGAATGCTTTAATGTACAGTCATCATAATGAAAGGTTACACTTAGAGCTATTCAGTTTCTCATCCAGATTCACTGTCAATAATTACTGACACATAGTAGCTGAAGCATAAACACATTATAGTGACATTTATTTATAGAATCCAAAATGTGTACACTTTTAAAACTACATATATTTATAATTTATAATCTAAATACATGTTTATCCTATATTTCTATTTCTGTATGTAGTACATTATTTAATTTGTGGGTTTTTTCTTATATTGGTGTTATATTGCATCCATACTGTGTTATTCCTATGTACTGTATGTACTATCATGCATGTCTGCATTATGTCAACAAAAAGTGCTCTGATAAAGACACAGATTGTACTTGCTGTGTTTATTGTATCTTAAAATGGTTTACAAAGTTGAAATCACAATAATCTCAGCTTTCCGTGGACATATGACATGGTCAACTTTTTTTTCTTTTTTTTTTTGTGTCTGACGACTTTACCCCGTCACCACTAGGCGTCCCGCCGGCGTCCCGTACGCTGGATTCTTAAAGGGTTAATTTTTAATGTCAGACCTCGAATATTTGAATTCTGGACAGCCGCAATACGTTCCTGAAGCAACGTAATAAAAACACAGCAATACGTTCCATTAATGTTAGTCAATGCATTATTGCAGTATTTATTAATCGTTGTTACCGTTATTAAAATTCTGTTCATTGTTAGTTCAAGCTAGCTCAGGTCCATTGATATGATATCATTAATCCATTAATATTAACAGATACAACTTTTGATTTTAGTAATGTATTAGTAAACTTTGAAATTAATTTGAACTAAGAATATAAGTATTTTTATTGTTAGTTCATGTTATCTTAACTAAAGAAACCTTATTGAAAAGGGTTTCCATTAATTCACTTCATTAGTAACAATACTTTTAAAGGAATAGTTCATCCAAAAAGTAACATTTGCTGAAAACGCACTTTTCCAAGATATAGATGAGTTTGTTTCTTCATCAGATTTGGAGAAATGTAGCATTGCATCAGTGTCTCAGCAATGGATGCTCTGCAGTGAATGGGTGCCGTCAGAATGAGAGTCTGATACAAACATCACAATAATCTACACAACACCAGTCCATCAGTTAACATCTGGAGAATACCTTTTTGGTGACCTTTAACTAATAAGACCTTTTTGTTGAACCAGCCCAGCATTAAAACAATAAATGTTGTTATCATCAAGTGCAGCGGGTTCATAGTAAATCCCCCCCTCGTGTGTTTACAGGCTCTTTTGTCACGATTTTCTGATTTGTCTCACGCTGAAGGATGTCACAAACATGGAGTGATACTTATGAAAGCCGCAGTGCACTTCTAATGCTGTAATTTGTTCATTGAGAGGCAATCAGGACATCATAGATAAATAGTAAACGAATAAACTTTGATAAAAGGAGCAGTTGCTATGTATAATGAGCTGTCTGTGTTTCTGATTGGACGAGGAGCGCAGCTCCTGAAACCAGGCAGCTGTTGGAGAAGCTGAAGATTATGAATATGAAAGTGTTTAAGTGCGTATGTGTCTGTTGTTGTGAGTCTGCAGCACACGCACAAGTTCATTGCTATTGTTGTGTGCCATCCTCAATGGCACGTTTCTCTTCTTGTGACAGTGTCACCATAATTCATAACCGCTGGTGTTATTTGATGCTCTCGAGCAATAGGACTGGACCTGGGAGTAACAGCATAAAATGTTCACTCCAGCTCTCCCTGACCAGAGCATGAATGTTCCCCGTTCCTGTAAAAACAGGCCACTGTCCTCATGCACATGCATTCATGTGTCTCCGGCAGCAGCGTGTGCATTCAGAAGCGTAGCTGTTTACACAAATATTACAATTCATTGTTTTTGCTTTTGACATTTCCAACATTCAAATTAAATGAACACTTGTAATGAACACATCATGCATTGTGTTGATGCATTAAGAAGTGTAAGTTCCCATGAGGTATTTTTGTAACATGGATATTTTACGATATATATATAAAATAGAATCATATAAAATATAGGTATTATATTAAATATATATATATATAAATAAATGACTACAAATTATAATTATATGTCATTGATAATGACTGTTTATGTTTTGCTATGTTTAATATTTTTAATGTTTTAAATTTTAGTAGCAACAGCTATACTTCAAAAGCATGATATATTTTCTATAATATTTGTGACCCTCTCTGTGAAGTCCAGGCTAAAGTCTCAAAGTCTAATTATGAGATAACAAGCATCAACGTTGGATTTCAACCATTAATTTCAATATAATGTCAATATTTGACATAAGCTTACTCAGTCATATTAAAGGTATGACGTTTACATTTTCACAGAATGTTCTTTACCTTATTAAAGATGATTTTTTGTAGAAAACAGTGAATCACACAAAATGACTTCAGCTGGGTTTTCACAGAGAGGGTCACATTTATATAACATAACATACAGATATAACATTCTGCCCTTTTATTTAGGGTATAGATATATCTTTATATTATCTGAATTTGTTTTTGAGTAAAATTACAGTTTGGATGGAAACCCACGGGTGCTTAAACTAAATACTCAGTTTAGGGTCTGAATACTTTATTATTTATACTTACTGTTTTGTACTAATTACTTCAGTTTTTTAATACTTCTACTTAATACTACTCCAATAATATATATATATATATATTAGGAGTGGGCATAGATTAATTTTTTTAATCTAGATTAAAATGGCTCATTTGAATTCTGCCGAAGGCATTCAGAATATGTGTGCTACCCAAATAATGACTAAAAGTAAGTCTTTGAGAACGGGTTTCTCAAGCCAGGTGGCGCATTAGACCAGGGGCTCATCTCCTGTTTCCAAAATGCATCACAAACTGCTTGAGAAAGCTGTTCTACTATGATAATTGGTGATGAAAATAAACTATGTTCAATAAGATGTACTTGTGTTTACTAACTGTTTATTCAGTTAAACATGAATTTTGAACTGTAGGCCTACATAAGAGGTCGTGATGAACTGTTTACAGTTTCCATTGGGAAGCTTCTTAAAAATACATTTTTCCCTGAAGCAAACCCGGCGGCTTCATAGCTGCATCCATGTTAGCACGTCACGTCTGATGTGGTAATTTCACAGTAACGTTAGGCATACACACAGGTTCGAAGCAGAGGGTGACACGGGAGTGAATTCTCAAGTTCACATGAGACCTAAAGCACATCCTGTTTGCTTAAAAGCGCAACGTTTCGTTGTTATTCTGAGTGCACACAAATAACGTAGTATTTACAGATTCGAAAGATGTATTAGGCTACTTTTATCTGTATGACCAAGAATGACGGAGATTTTAAGAGCAAGTGAGCGCACCGGAGCCTGTCCTGCAGCAAACGCGCTTCCACACAAACACTTCAATAGCGCACATTTCTCTAGGTTAACATCATATTGAGCGGCCATGTAAAGTTGCTACTACATACATCTTTCAGATGAAAAGCCATATTTGAGGTTGATGAATGATAGGTGAGCGTTTGGATGTCCTGGCCGATTGTATTACCACATAGACCAGCCGTTAACAATCTGTCCATCACGGACTGCGAGCCTCTAGTTCGAAGACTCGTTCTCGCCCCCTACAGTGCAATTCGGCTAGGTATACATCCGCGCTAAAATATCAGGGTGAAAGGTCATCATAGCTTGCGTAGTATAGACCCAGCTCCCAACCCAACTTTGAGAATAGATTAACGGCGATATTTTTTTTATCGCCCGATAAGAGTCTCACGTTAACGCAGCACGTTAACGCCGATAACGGCCCACCACTAATATATATATATATATATATATATATATATATATATACCGTGGGATTATGTACACAAGTTTCACTTTTTACTATGTGTACATAATCTCACAAGCATTAGTACAGTATAGTTTGTATGTTTTTGTCTACATATGGTAACATTTCTATATAGTATATTATAGTCAAAATCTGTCAGTAGGTTCATTGTGTATATGTTTTTAGTGTTATTTTTTACTTCATTGTTGTATGTCTGTATTCATGTAGCACCGTGGTCCTGTTTCGTTCCACTGTATGTCCACACATGTAGAGGAATGACATAAAGCTCAACTTGACTTGATCTGGCCTTGAGTCATGTTTGTGATTACTATAACACCAGTCTTGATGCAATAAAACAAGCACACACCTGGAGCCACACAGACATAAACACCCCTGAATGAGACGAACATGGCGTACACACTGCAAACCGATCACACTTATCACTGGAGATTTCATTCTAAACAAAAGCACAAATAGCAGCTCTGATTAATAACACTGCTCTGTAGACCCGTGATACACAGACCCAGAAAGACCAATGAATGAGTCTGTCCAGAGTGGAGCGTACGCCTCTGATTCACACATTATTCTGAAGAACTTTCCATTCAGATCCAGTGTTTGTTTACTTCATGAAAATTTGATCGGGAAAACAGCACGAAGTGCACGCTCTATTGAAGTTTTTGTGATAGTAATAATAGCGTCTGTCAGCAGAATTAGGCAGTGGAACTTTCCTGAGGCGGAAACAGCATCAATTATGCAGAGGGGAAACACTGAAGGCGAGATGTGAAGAAATAAAATCAATACATTTATGTTCTCAGCTGTGAAAGTCTGGCATAAACAACAAGCCGGTGAGCTGCTGCTGTGTGGGCGTGTGTGTGTGTGTGTGTGTGTGTGTGTTTGTTTATATGATGTGTGTGTGTGTTTGTGTATATGTGTGTGTTGTTTGTGTATATGTGTGTGTGTATATGTGGTGTGTGTGTGTGTGTTTGTGTATATGTGTGTGTGTTTGTTTATATAATGTATATGTGTGTGTGTGTGTGTGTGTGTGTGTGTGTGTGTGTGTGTGTGTGTGTGTGTGTGTGTGTGTGTATGTGAGAGAGCCTTAAAGTAGAGGAGCTCTACCATCACCAAACAACGAAGAGCACATTTATCTCAGCGATTAAAATGACAAAACGGCAGAAGAGAGAGGCAGACCTGTGCGTGAGCCCTTTAAAGTCAGGGAAGAGTCACACCTTTCAGGATGGGCTTGACCAATGAGAAAGGCTGAATTTCCAAGCGGGAGTTTGGAAATATTGTGGGGGGGGGGTTATGACCCTTTGTCTGAGAGCGTGGTTCGAAAGCCTCTGGCTGTCTATACTTTGATTAAATTACAAACACATTGGGATTCTATGAGAAGGTGGTGTACTCCAAAGTGTTCGTCATCAAATGAGCATTAATTTGGTAGGAGACACGATATAGGTGGGGGTTACATTAACTACTACTTCACTCATAAAGCATGCATAAAACACAATACAATGCAAGAGACACTATACAAGATAGTTAAAATCGTACACACAATGTCCTGGGATGCATGTTTATCTGTAGAAAGGCTTGCCTATGAGTGACAAGGAGGACAGTTTTGTTTGTATGGGCATTGCATGGGTTTCGTTTCTTCGGCACGTCACATCTCACATACTTTTGAGCAGTAAAACAGTCTTATCAGATGTTTGCCCTGGTAACTGAGTCCTCAACTAGCTCAACTAGTAGAGCATGGTGCTAGCAACGTCAAGATCATGGGTTCGATCCCCAGGGAAAGCAAGAACTGATAAAATGTAGAAACTTGAATGCAAAGTAAGTTGCTTTGGATAAAAGCGTCTGCTAAATGCATAAATATAATGAATAAATGTGTGTCTGATTAGTCCAAACGCTACAGAGTAGAGCGGAGAAGAGAGGAGAGGAGAAGATGGATGACATTGCCTAGAGATATCCAGTGTCTAATAACAGAAGCGATGTGTGTTTCTGGTTGAGTCCAGATCTATAACACATGTGACTTGAGCAGATTTCTCAGCGTGACGTCCCAGCAGAGGCGTGTGTGTTTACATCGATCCATCGAATGACTCTGAGCATTGTATTGCCATATGTCTCTGAATCTCCCCGAGGCCTGGAACAAGCGTAACTCCCCACGAGCCGAGCTCTAGACGAGGGAGGAAAGCCCTGCGTGACTCCCACACTCACTGCTTAATACAGCTCATGAGTTCATAATATACACACTTATGATGGAGCATCACTGAGATCAGAGACGCTCATCACTGACGGCAATCTGACCAAATCTTCCTGCTGCCAAACATATTCGGATGCAGCAAATATCAGTTTAACGGCTCTTTAAGCAATCCTGAGGCTGACTCACGTCACAGCAGTTGTTTGTCTTGTTATTTATTTCATTCAAAGTAAGTTAAAGCTTCTGTCTTAGATGCTGTGACATGAAGATGAACACAGACAGTGACGGGCTATGTGATGAACAACTAAACTCGGAAAATTCATAGTGAAAAAAAAAATATATATATATATATATATATTTATATTAGTGCATGTGTGTATTTACACTCACTTTATTAGGTACACTTGCTAGTACCGGGTTGGACCCCTTTTTCCTTCAGAACTGCATTAATTCTTCGTGGCATAGATTCAACAAGGTGTTGGAAACATTGCTCAGAGATTTGGTTCATATTGTCATGATAGCATCACACAGTTGCTGCAGATTTGTCGTCTGCACATCCATGATGAGAATCTCTCGTTCCACCACATCCCAAAGCTGCTCTATTGGATTGAGATCTGGTGACTGTGGAGGACATTTGAGTAAAGTGAACTCATTGTGATGTTCAAGAAACCAGTCTGAGATGATTTGATCTTTGTGACATGGTGCATTATCCTGCTGGAAGTACATCAGAAGATGGTACACTGTAGTCATAAAGGGATGGACATGGTCAGAAACAATACTCAGGTAGACTGTGGTGTTTAAACGATGCTCAATTGGTACTAATGGACCCAAAGTGTGCCAAGAAAATACCCCCCACACCATTACACCACCACCGCCAGCCTGAACCGTTGAGACAAGGCCGGATGATCCATGCTTTCATGTTCTTTACACCAAATTCTGACCCTACATCTGAATGTAGCAGAAATCAAGACTCATCAGACCAGGCAACGTTTCTACAATCTTCTGTTGTCCAGTTTTGTTGAGTCTGTGTGAATTGTAGTCTCCGTGTGCTGTTCTTATCTGACCGGAGCGGCACCCGGTGTGGTCTTCTGCTGCTGGAGCCCATCTGCTTCAGGGTTCGACGTGTTGTGTGTTCAGAGATGTATTCTGCAGATCTTGGTTGCAGAGACGTGCACTCGAGTTAATGACTCGGACTCGAGACTTATTTTTATAGACTTCAGACTTGACTCAGACTCGAGGAAAAGGACTCATGAATATTTTAAAAGCAGTCTTTTTTTAACTTAAATATTGATATAACCCATATTCAAAAGGCAGACCGCAGCCGCACCCCGGCATCCATCCGGACCGCAAATATCTTTCAACGCTATATCCTCTAGTATTTCTATCTAAAGCCGAACGCGCTAAATTCGAGCCCTTTCAGCTCGAACAGGGAACTGCCGATCAGGGGTGTGAAGTAACGAATTACAAATACTCACTTTACAGTAATTAAATAGTTTTTATCAGTAATTGTACTTTTTTGAGTAGTTTAAAAACTGTGTATTTTTAGTTTTACTTGAGTACATTTTAAGTAGCCTAATGTATCGGTACTTTTACTCCCCTATTTTCCTCCGTTTGTGGTCGTACATATTTTTTTTTAATTATTTTTGTCCATCAATGTGATTAGATAGAGAGAGAGTAATCGGTCTCGTGACTTTCATCAAATCAAATTATGCATAAAATACTTTAACCGCCACCGTTTATCATGGCTGCCGGAAGTGCATTCGTCAGGCATCACTTCAGTCGCGTTATCAGCATCTTCCTCTAATATGCTAAGGTACATTTTGGATTTCTGCTTACTGAATGATTTGTATATATCTACAAGGCCTGACATTTGGTGTGATTTTGCGGGTATTGCGTACAGTTCCGCAAGTGCCACGTTCGGTGTAACTCCCGCTCACATAGAGATAACTCGTTATTGCTGGTTGAACTTGTTGACTTTTGATGAGTTTGAGCGCTGTGAAAAAGTGTTTTGGAAACACTAAAACACTTGGAAATAATGCACTCAAACTGAGGACCAATATACACCTTATTAATGACCCGTGTTGTTATTATAGCCTACTGCATCTGTGTCAGCGCGTGATGTAATAAAACTGCAGCTCGTTAATACATCTTTTTTTGTTTGATCCATTTTATACAATCCACCTTCATTTAGAAAGTGCACTCATGCATAAACACGTTCAAGTTCAACACTTTTTGTTGTGGATGCTGCTGATTCACCGAGACGAGACGTGCGTTTGCTGTCTTTTGAAAAGTTTCCCCAGAAATACTTCGCTATTTAATGCATTTTTACTTACAAATTGTTTTATCAGCATAACAATTCAAGTAAATGTGTAAAAGGCATCCTTATAGAACAATGTCCATTTATGTAAAAATTGTAACATACATTATGCAAGTTAGTAATCTTATTCTTTATTGCAGAACGCTAAAACTGGCACTGTTTTGGAGAGAAATGGCTTTCATTTGAACCCATATCATGGTGTGTGATAGTGAACTATGAATTTATAATGCTGTCATAAACATTAATATTGTATGTGCAACAACAGCATGCTGTCTCTGTGGCCTTACACATGCTTTAAGATTATATTTTCAAACTTTATTATTTAAATGGGGATGATTGTACTGAGAATATATCATCTTTTCTTCAACTGAATACTGTTTCTGTGCTGTTTTGATGTATTAAAAGAGTTGACAGTCAACATTAAAACTGCAGGGTGATAGATATTCTTTATGACAAACAAGATAATGGGAATTACAGAATGTACAATGTTTTTTAAATCAAAAATTGCAGTGTATATAGCGTTTGTTATTTTGTACAAAATAATTTTTTGACCGGGGACTTTTTGAAATTTTGTACAAAATAAAAGCATTTAAAAGCAAACTTCCTGATTAATCATTAAAGCACACTAGTGTGATAAACAGTGCAAATTTTCATAATTTTTTATCTCATATTGTGAATATTATTCATAAAAAAAGATTTTTTTCACTCAAAAAACGAGGCACCAACTCAGATAAACGAGGGCTACGATTAATCAGATGCAAATAGAAACACAAAACCAGTCCTACATGAAAGAAAACAAGTTGACACAAAGATTGAATCCAATATTTGGTGATAATATAGCATAATGACAGATTTATAAGCAGTTGTTTGGAGTCCGGTCATTTTTGACCCGGGAACATCACAGGTGTTACTAGGTGAAATAAAACCCACAAAAAATTACGAACATTTAAAAAAATATGAATGAGAAGTACTTATACCCTATGTGAACAAAGTCAGTAAGTTTGAGTCCAATGCGATAACGTTAACTAGTATTTTAAGGACAAATAAAATCTTTTTCGTGTCAACTTGACCCGAACACAACCAGAGGGTTAATAGGTTACTCTTTTACTCTTACTCAAGTACTTTTACTGCATGTTTTGTAAGGTTATGGTACTTTTACTTGAGTGTGTTTTTTCAGTACTCTTGAGAGAGGAAGATGTAAAGCGAGATTTAGCTGGTCACGGCGAGTGTGTGTCACCGCAGACACGATTCGGTTATACACACAAACACACATCAGATGAAGATAATATCTGAATAACATGAGCTCATGTACTACAACAACAAGGCCTGAGGCATTAGTAAAGCACGGTCATTTAAAAACTGTCGCCGTTGTTGCATCTTTCACTCATTTTACGCTCTGGTTGTGTATGTTTGTGTTGATCCGGTTCACTGCGATCCATCCGGTCTGTTTTCAATCACTTTATACATCACGACCCTTTCTGATCGACGAGTGAGTGAGCGAGTGCAAATGAAAGGGTTTATGGTAATACATTCGGAAAGTTTTCTTTGATTGTTATATTTAAAGGCTTGTTAAAGAGTAAAGAGACATCAACAGGAGAACAGTAAAGCGAAACTAGTCTAACAATGAATCTGTCAGGAACTGGAAGATCGATTCGTAGAGTAACAGAGGATTCGATCAGGATGCAAACATGGCATCAGTAAGATGAATAATTGAGTTCACTATGTTCTCGGCTAATGGCATGATTCAGAATTAAAGATGGAGGCTTTGTCCACAAATAATGAGCAGCCGTGCTGAGATCTGCTTGTTTCTTATGTTACAATGACCAGGTATTTTTACATCAAGGCACTTATGCTGCTGATGGAAAGAAATATATTACAAAAAAACACAACTAGGCCATGCAGTCAATAAAAAGGAAATATTAAGGACTCTAAGAACTTTATTCTGTACTTATCTGCCAAAACGGTCAAAGTAATGCAATGTCTTTAAATTATGCATCATTTTCTTTGCAAAATATGTTTTTTACATATGGGATTGATAGCAACTAATTATATTAATGTATCACTATATCATGTAATTAATTCACTTAATATGTTAAATAATCTGACAGTCCTAGAGTAAGTTATTTTTAACGCACGCACCACAGTCATCTTGCAGCTTTCTATAATTCTCACCACATCATCATAAAAGCCCTCAAGACTCCTAATATCCCCTTATTCACAACTTTAAAGAATACTCCACTTTATTTCGGAAATAGGCTCATTTTACGACTCTCCTAGAGTTAAACAGTTGAGTTTGACTGTTTTTGAATCCATTCAGCCGATCTCTGGTTCTGGCGTTAGCGCTTTTAGCTTAGCTTAGCATAGATCATTGAATCTGATTAGACCGTTAGCATCTCGCTCAAAAATGACCAAAGAGTTTCGATATTTTTCCTATTTAAAGCTGGACTCTTCTGCAGTTACATCGTGTACTAAGACCGACGGAAAAGTTGCAAAAGTAGTGAAATCATAACTGGTTATCTGGGGACTACTTTCAGGCGCGGTGTAATATCAGTGCGGTACGGCAGCAAAGCTCCTTGATTATTACGCCGTAATGAGAGTATAGTTCCTAGCCATATCGATCTGGAAAATCACAACTTTTCATTTCCCGTCATTTTTAGTACACGATTAATAGTGAAATGAAGTGCTAAAAAGCTAAAACAATTATATAATATGTTGACTCACTTTAAGTAACATGTTGTCTTATGTCTATAAACAAATATTTATTAAGTATATCTTGATATAATTGTCCATTTTAAAGTAGCAAAATGTTTTTATAAATTAAAAAACTAAATTTCTAAAAAAAAATATAATACGTTATGTTTTTAATAAGTATTTAAATGTGGTTCAAATTGATAAATGTTGTATAACATAGATAGATTACATATAAAAACATATAAATATAACAAAAAATGTAACACAAACACACACACACACACACACACACACATATATTTATGTTTATAGAACACAAAAGATTTCAAGGATAAGGTCCGGTATGTGTTCTTGGCACTGTGAGAATCAGTGGCTGTGCTGTTGGACTCTTATCTGAAGAGTTTCGATTACAGAGCACTTGGCATTCCTGTGCAGAACTCTATCATTTACACTAATGACAGAGAGCTGACGACAAAACATAGCCTCCACCCACCTCGCACGCACGCAAACACACACACACACACACACACACACACACACACACACACACACACACACACACACACACACACACACACACACACACAGAGAGAGAGAGAGAGAGAGACACACACACACACACACACACACACACAGAGAGAGACACACACACACACACACACACACACACACACACACACAGAGAGAGAGACACACACACACACACACACACACACACAGAGAGAGAGAGACACACACACACACACACACACACACACACAGAGAGAGAGAGACATACACACACACACACACACACACACACACACACACACACAGAGAGAGAGACACACACACACACACACACACACACACAGAGAGAGAGACACACACACACACACACACACACACACACACACACAGAGAGAGAGAGAGACGCAAACACACACACACACACACACACACACACACACACACACAGAGAGAGAGAGACACACACACACACACACACACACACACACACACACAGAGAGAGACACACACACACACACACACACACACACAGGTTTCCTTTTTTCTTTTTTTGTGGGGACATTCCATAGATGTAATTTTTTTCATGTACGAACAGTTTTTTCTATCCTTAACCCGAACCCGAACCCTCACACAAAACTTTTTCAAAACACTTCCTTCAACACCAAAAAACTGTAGAGTTTAGAGAAATGTAGCATTGCATCAGTGTCTCAGGAATGGATGCTCTGCAGTGAATGGGTGCCGTCAGAATGAGAGTCTGATACAAACATCACAGCGCTCCAGTCCATCAGATAACATCTGGAGAAGCTGAAAAAAATCAATCATTAGGACCTTTTTGAAGGCATAGCTCATCCAAAAATTATATTCTGTCATAATCTACTTACCCTTAAATTGTTCCAAAGCTGTATGAGTGTCATTCTTCATCTGAACACAAATATATATATATTTCAAAGAATGCTGGTAAACAAAAGGTTGACGGTAGCCATTGAGTTCCACAGCATTGTTTTCCATTCTATGGAAGTCAATGTCAACTGTTTGGTTTCCAAAACTCATAAAAAATGTGAAATAACAGCTGAAATAAATTAATAACATTTGTTGGATGAATATACAAAGACAGAATTTTCATTTTTTGGGTGAACTATCCCTTTAACTTTTACAGTTGAATAACAAGTCCATAATCCATAATAACGCTTCCTCCAGTGAAAAAGTGCATTTTATGTTATCCCTCACATCTAAATCCAGACACATATTTGTTTAGAGCTGTCTAGTCTCATTCAGACCAGAACACCTTTTCACTGGAAGAAGTTTTGTTATGAATTATGGACTTGTATTTAAGCCAGAAGCAGTGGTTTGAAGTTAAAAACGTCTTGATGGATTTGTTTCTTACAAACACACAGCTCTTGTCTTCTCCGGATGTTAACTGATGGACTGCAGTGGTGTGGATTATTGTGATGTTTTTATCAGACTCTCATTCTGACGGCACCCATTCACTGCAGAGCATCCATTGCTGAGACACTGATGCAATGCTACATTTCTCCAAATCTGATGAAGAAACAAACTCATCTACATCTCAGAAGATTTGAGGGTGAGTACAAACGGTAATGAAAAACAGTTTTTGATACCAAACAACTGTACTAAGATTATGGTGTTCAGAATAAACATAAACAATCAAATAATGTATGATATGAGCCTATAAGACTGTCTCAGTATCTGCATCTGATGCACTCACAGACAGCACAGTGTTGAAGTACAGCATGTGTTTGCATCGAGAGCTGATCACTGTTATTATCAGACTCTTCTTGCTGGATAATTGCTAGTAACAGAGATGTGGCTGATTCACAGAGGTAAAATTTCAATACAGTAATTATAAAATGATGCATAAGATGAACTTAAGTTCTATTTAATTGTCAAAAAACAATATTCAGAGTTAAAATAAAAGCATTTATATTAAAGCAAACTATAATAGATTTTCATTTAATTGTATAGAAGATGCAATTCAAGTATTGTTAAGTATATTATATACATAAGAAATAAAAAGTATCCTTCTTTTTTATCAAGGATCTGCTCGTTTGTTTTATGTTTCCGGTTCTGGAGATGTTGTTTGACGTATTTACACAAATGAGCATTTATTAATGCATGTAGGTTAATCATATTTGTTTTTGAAGCACTCAGTGTGTGTGTGTGTGTGTGTGTGTGAATGTGTGTGTGTGTGTGTGTGTGTGTGTGTGTGTGGACAATCTGTTGGACCAAGGGAAGGTCATTCAGGGAAAGCAGTCTGTGCTTCTCTTCTCTAGGTCATTAGATAAGTGATCAGCCTCCAGCTGTCAATGATACTAAACACACACACACACACACACACACACACACACACACACACACACACACACACACACACACACACACACACACACACACACATGTTGGTTTTTATGGTTTACAGGGACTCTCCATAGGCGTAATGGTTTTTATACTGTACAAACTGTATGTGCTATTGCCCTACACCTACCCTACACCTAAACTTAGCCCTCACAGGAGACGGTGCATTTCTACTTTCCCCCCAAAAAACTCACTCTGTATGATTTATAAGCGTTTTAAATTATGGGGACACTGAAAATGTCCTCATAAATCACCTTCTCCTTGTAATACCTATGTCATACCCATGTCATTATACAAATTTGTGTCCTCATAAACCACATAAACATGCACACACGCACACACACACACACACACACACGGACACACACGGCTGATTTTATCTTCCACTGTCTGGAGGAACATATAAACACATGCACCCAGAATGCAACTCAGTGTCACGCAGGTCAAAATACATCCATCGCTGCACAGATTTATGAAAATAATAACATGCACACATTCACACAGAGACACATTGTCATGTCTCATTGTGATGGTTTCTCCTCGATAACACTTTACATTGAGATATGACTTGTTAACATTAATTAACTACATTAGTTTAGATGAACTAACAATTATATATGTCTACAGCATTTATTAAAATCAGACGTTTATTTGTTAAAAAGAGTAGCAACACTTTGCCATAAGGTCTGTTTTGTTTTGTTTACATTAACATGAAATAATAGAGAGAGATATATTTTTCTATTAAAATATTCTCCCATAAGAGTTTGTACAGAAGGAAAGATCAGCAAAGGAGCGGGAAGCAAATTGAGAACATTAAAAAACGAGGCACGTAATGAAAAATCTGAAATCTGCATAGAAAATGCTTTAGTTTAATGTTTGTTTATTATTGAAAATATACTAATACTATTTTAATTCAAGTACTCGTTGGCTGAACGTCTGATGCATATGGTACACTTATCTGGAAACACTTCAGGAGTGTCGAAGTCATCACCGGATTGGTTGAATTAAACCGGGTTACCGGGAGACGTGTGTGTGCCCCCCCCCCCCCCCACGAAAGAAGAAAGCCGTCGTGTTTTCAACTGTGACGACAAAAGCTTATCAGGATCAACTAAATGCTGGATTTTCAAAAGTATGTGAAATATTTAAATTTCGCGACATAAAATCTTTAAAATACGTCTGAGAGTTTCACACACACCGGTCTGTTATTGTGGTGACATTTCCACGCCCCGAAACGTGACGCTGAACGAAACGAACTGTGATTGGTTGTTTGACATGTCGGTCAAACGGCCTCATGGGCGGGGCTTGACCAATGAATGCAGCCATCTATTCCAGACCTTCAGCCGTCAGTCTGCCTTATGCCGAGTTCACACTGCGCGATTTTAGCCCGATTTTTCACTCGCCGACAGGTTTTGATAAATCGCCGACAAATGCCGAGTCAAATCGGTGCTCGTTCACGCGAGAGACAATCGCGCAGTGTGAATGATCAAAGACACGATCTGAGGTCATTGCCGATGCGTCGCAGACACCCGTGAAATATTTAGCATGCTAAATAACTGAAGCTGTTGGCGATTCACAATCCTGCTGTGTGAACGAGTTCCATTAACGTTAGCCATTTACAAACATCGTGCATACATTTTGGCATTAGAAAATACAGATCAGGTAGGCTACATGAAGATAAAGAAGGGGCTAGGGTTTTTCCTATAAATAATATTCTTCCATAAAGGACAAAATATTTATTGAATTTGTCTTTTTAATCACTCTGAGAGCTTTTATAGGCTATACGAAATAAACTCATTATAAAATGCACAACACGTTGGTTTCACTTTCAAGTAGGCCACTTAGATTTGTGTATCTAAAAACTTCCCAGCAGAAGTGTGTTTGTTATCAAGTCATCTTTGTTAATTATTGTGTGTTTGGGGGGGGACTTATAGACCATAATATCATTGTGATCTTGTATTATTTCCTTACTTCTCGTGTGCGTTTGGCTGTAGTTTGTGGACTAGACAGAGTCGTCAGCGATTCTTCCTATTGTAAAGTCATGCGGTGTGAATAATAGCGAGACTAAAGTACAGTTGGTTTGTTCAAGTTACTTCACAGTGCATTAATTAATTAGGTAACACTATACAATTGGGCCATGTTAGTTAACGCATAACTAGAATTAACTAACAATGAGCAATTCATTTGTTACAGTATTTATATTGTTAATGCTAGATAATAAATATGTTAGTTCAGGACCATTAAATAATATTAACAGATACAACTTCTGATTTTAATAATGTAAATAAAGATATGAAATACTTTATAGTTATTTTACATAATACAGGTTTACTAATGAAGTTATCTAAAGTAAACAAATAGAGCCTTACTGTAAAGTGTTACTGTGAAAATTTGATAAATTATTACTCTTACTATTACTTTTAGTTTGCATTATACATTGCAGCAAGAACACATTACACATAGACACTGTGTATAAGGTTGTAAACATCAATTTATGATTTTTGCACATGTTTACTTATGTGTAATTAATCAGCAAAGTACATATGTATTCATAAACCAGAATTACAAGATCCCATGACTCGTCTATTCAATTTATATTGATTTGCAAAGTCTAAGACATAATTTCAGCCAAATATGAAACTTTGTCTTTAAATGTTATCTTCGCTGCGTATGGTAATAACACAACATGAGAAAGTGAGTCTGGCTTAGAATAGAATAAAACATACAGTGCTACTGTTTGTGCAGCGTGTATGTTAACTGTGTATTTAACGCATATAATACTTGGACTACATTTACATTTATGCATTTAGCAGACACTTTTATCCAAAGTGACTTACAGTGCATTCAGGCTATACATGTATTGTCAGTACATGTGTTCCCTGGGAATCGAACCCACAACCTTTTGCGCTCTAACGCAATGCTTTACCACTGAGCCACAGGAACACATTTGCTGAACATTATGTTGAACAATGCAAAAGTTCTACATTAGATTTGGAGAAATGTAGCATTGCATCAGTGTCTCACCAATGGATGCTCTGCAGTGAATGGGTGCCGCCAGAATGAGAGTCTGATAAAAACATCACAATACGTCTGGATCCGACCCTTAAATGATCCGAGATGACCGAACACCTGAGAAGAGATGATGCCAACCCCTCAGAGAATATACAGAATTAACCACATTTTGCCTTAAGTTAAATATATTAAGTTTCTACAATATATAAATCTATTGTAGAAGCTTAGTTTCCTGTAAAGCTGCTTTGCAACGGTTGTATCGTAAAAAGCGCTACACAAATAATCTTGAATTGAATAATCCACACCTCTCCAGTCCTTCAGTTACAATGTTGAGAAGACAAACGAGATAAATAAGATGTTTTCGAACACGTCCATAATTCATAATAACGCTTCCTCCAGTGAAAAAAATTATCTGGTCTGAATCAGGAGAGAAATCTGCACAGATCAAGCAGCATTTACAAACCATTCTGACGGCACCCATTCACTGCAGAGATCCACTGGTGAGACACTGATGCAATGCTACATTTCTCCAAATCTGATGAAGAAACAAACTCATCTACATCTCGGAAGACCTTTTAAGTGAACCACTCCTTTAAAAAGCACTTATTTCAATGTTTTCCGGATGATCGCATTTTCTAAACACACAGAGAGAGGTCGAGATGACTTTAACTCGTTTGCTCTGACAAAGACTGATGTGCAGGTCAATGTGACACTATTTAAAACATCCATCTCCATTAACCAATGCAGGCTTATTGTAAGTGTTGTCCAGTTTTCTGTTGAGCTGCAGGATGATGATGATGATGATGATGATGGCTTTGGTTTAGTCAATGGTAAAGATTGCAGGAGAGGGTTTGAGGACACGGGGACGCAGCACGTGGCTCACATCAGCACCAGTCTGCTTTATTCTCAAACTGCAGCTGATCTCACAAAACTGAACCATCTCACACAATCACAGTGACTAAAACTGCATCTGACCACCAGTTACTACTGACCAGAGCAATGTTGGGAAGTAACGAACAACATGCAGGCTTTTGAGAAGCATAATAGTACCTCAGCTGTGTTTAGAAGTGGACAAATTACTCAAAACATTAAATATAGTACATATATTCTTCACTACGTGACACTGTTTAAAACATCTTTCCGTGCTGTGTGTCAAGCATACAGAAAAGCAATACATTTATTTCTTGATTCGTGATGTTGATTTGATATAAGTGCTCCGGGAAAGATGGTGCTCTGTGACTAAAATGGGACTGAATTGCTTGGCAAGTCACATCATTTTGACGTACTTCGAATACGTACACATGAGTCACATGGACCGACATGCTCGTGTTCCTCCCTCGCTCTCGTTCGCTCGTACAGACAGTGGCAAGATCATTTAATAATACTCAACAGGCCTAATCTTAGTTCTGCATGTATTTATAGCATAATAATAGTGTTTAGACGTACAACCCTTCCTCCTCATACAACACAATTACACAAATATAGCATGAAATAATCCAATTTATTTGTGATACCATCAAAGGAGGTCCGTTTGATCAGTTTCCTCGCACATGCACTCGACTGAACACACGTTTCTGGACGTCCACGTGGAGACGGCAATCGAAGGAGAGTTAGAAAGAGAGTTATTACATAAGAGTCTGTACAGAAAGATAGATCAGCAAAGGAGCAGAAAGCTAATTGAGAACATTAATTAAAGAGACACGTAATGAAAGAGTAACAAGACTTCATGAAGTCTGAAAGCAGCAGAGAAAATGCTTCGGTTTTGCACTTTTATTATTGAAAAGATTACATTTTCATATAAATCTATTAATATTTTCATATTCAGCCGTGGTTCGTTATTTGAAGCAGTGCAGGATTTAAAATATTTTTATGCACTTAACAAAATACTTTTACCATATAAAAAATATTTGACTAAAACGTTCTGTGTGTATGCAAGGTTACTATTTTCTATTTAAGGTTATTATTTTCTTAATGCATTAGCTAATTGTTCATGTTAGGTCACAGTGCATTAAGTCATTTTTAAGATACAACTTTGATTTAAAAATGCATTAAATGTTGACATTTGACAATATTAACTAAGATTGTAAAGTATTGTTCATTGTTAGTTTATGTTAAAGAAAGATTTCACCCCAAAATTTAAATTAGCTAAACATTTAACCTCAGACCATCCAAGATGAGTTTGTTTCTTCATCAGATTTGGAGAAATGTGTCTCTGCATCAGTGTCTCAGCAATGGAAGTGAATGGGTGCCGTCAGAATGAGAGTCTGATAAAAACATCACAATAATCCACACCATCAGTTAACATCTGGAGAAGACAAGAGCTGAAACTAATCCATCATTCACACATTTTGTACTTTAAACCACTGCTTCTGGCTTAAATATGAGTCCATAATCCATAATAACGCTTCCTCCAGTAAAAAGGAGAGAATCAGGAGAGAAATCTGCACATTGAACAGTAAATCAGTATATTATTATGATTTCTGAAGATCATGTGACACTGAAGACTGTAGTAAGGATGCTGAAAATACAGATTTGATCACATAAATAAATTACATTTTGTAATATATTCACATAGAAACATGTATTTTCAATTTGAATAATTTTGCACACTTTTACTGTATTTGTATTAAATGAATGCAGCCTTGGTGAACAGAAGAGACCTATATTATTGTAACTTAAGAATTTCAGCACAATAAAACAGTCAGCATTAATGATGAGGTCTATTTTGCGGTCTAGCAAAATGATAATAAATACTGACCAGTGTGCTTTATTAAAAGTGAAATATTGTATATTTTACTGGTAATCTGGCTGCATTCTTCTCTGATACTAGCTACAATGTGATACATTGCTACATATTAATATTTATTCATAGCTACTGTATTAAATTAGCAATTTCTAAATTAATCTAAATTATTATAGTAATTTAATGTCTTAAATACAAAGTGTATGAATGACGCAGTGAGCCATTTCTATGTTAAATGTCCTATTGAAACTAATGCATATGAAAAATGTACTTAGAAGAAATATACTTACTTTTAGAAATATATTCTCGTGTTTCATGAATATACCAAGTGTGTTTAAACAAAAACTATTTTTCATTGTAACTCATTGCATGTACATACATACGTACGTAAAGAGGACATCATATGTAGATGCTCAAAGCCTGCAAAAACAGCGAACTATTTGACGACTAGATCCAGAAACAGAAGGTCTGCTCACACACGTCATGGAGAGTCTGAATACAATCAGACAGTGTGTGCATGTGCTGGAGGTGCCTGCGAAGACAACACAGATCCAGTTTATAGACTCGTAATGGAGAGAGAGAGAGAGTGAGAGAGAGAGAGAGAGAGAGAGAGAGAGAGAGAGACCTCCGGAATCTGGCTTGGGTGAGGGAGTTTGTGAGTTTATGTAACGATGGTAATTACCCTGCTGGAAAACAGCAGTGTGTGTTGAGTTCAGGAGGATTGGTGCTTTAACCAGTTTGAGCAGGTGATGATGATCCAGCAGCCAGATCATCCATGAAACAAGAATATTAGAATTAACCTTAAAAAAAAAAGTGCTACTTGGAAATAAATGTTAACTGACATAAAAATATATATAAAATTATATAAAAATGAATATGATATATAAACAACATATATTTAAAGGATGCTAAAATTAAAATAAAATAATATGCAATATTATGCAACATGCATAATTTTATTTTATTTTATGCATAATTTAATTTTATGTTATGCAATAAAATATTATGCAACACTAATCATATTCATCATAATTTTTTTTGCAATAA
Organism: Oxygymnocypris stewartii; assembly: GCA_003573665.1. NCBI lineage: Eukaryota > Metazoa > Chordata > Actinopteri > Cypriniformes > Cyprinidae > Oxygymnocypris > Oxygymnocypris stewartii. The sequence continues at coordinate 21,498 of QVTF01024580.1, read as the reverse complement.
ATTCCTTACAATTAGTTAAATATCCAACTTAACTAAACTATGCATTTCTCAAACATTATTCAAGAAATCCCTGCGCTGAACTCGTGCTGGTCTGAGCTGGATTTTAATAAAGGGAGCGGGAATCTTTGGTGCCCAGACTCAAATCAACCCCCAGTAAGTGCTACATGAGAGGAAACGTTCTGGAGAGTAAATACATGCCAGTGATGTCATAACAGTTTAAACTGAACTGTAAGACTGATCATCTCATCTTCACTTATGTGATCAGACTGAATCAATCCTGTAGAAACATCTCAAACCGATTGAACTCAGTGGAAGTTTTAGGTGTTATTCCTCCAGAGCTGCATATGTGGAATATATCTCTCTACACAAGTGTTTTAGTGACGTCCAGATCAGCCGATGGACTCAGACCGGCTCGTCTCATCAGTGGTGCTGAGAATGAGATTCACTTTATATTCATGCATTTAGCAGAGGCTTTTATCCAAAGCGACTTACAGAAGAGAAACATAGCAATGTGACAGAGCCAACAACAGTCTGGTTTATTAGACAAATAAGTCCCACTTTATATCACGTGGCATTAACTATTGTGTCATTAGTTATTTTAGTACATCAAGTTAAACTAAATGATAATGAAACACAATTTACAGTTAGAATACGTTTTTAATTTTGTATGTTTTAGTTTTGATTTAATAACCCTGAACAGCAGGAGGGTTTAATCCACTAACAGCATGAAGATTTGACGCAAGCATGTCGTCTTGAGTTTTACAGTCACTCGTGTTCAGGTCGGTCAAAGATTAACGGGTGCCGTTGATGAACAAACGGTCACTAATGCGGTCACTGTGTTTAGCTGAGCTCAGCTGGTTTCTGGTTAAGTCCGACTCAGAGCTTTCTCGGATGGAAAGCGTCAGGAAGCGGACGCTGTAAAGCACTGAAGTGTGAAACCGCACATGTAGAACATTTCATAAGCATCCGGAGAAGAAAAACATGTTCTCTTCATTTCTATCTTGACCTGACCTCGAATTCAGGCCTCTCTTAAAACTAAGAGTACGTGTGAAGTCTTAATACGTTTCTAGCACATTCCACTTAATTATTAATATGCTTAAAATTCCTTTTGTGTTGCTTAACAGTAATTTAATAAACAAAATCTTTGCTCGAGGTTTCCAGTGTTACTATTGACTGTGAATTACTCCAGTAAATTTGTCTAGGGTGGTTTCAAACTAAACACAGCTCTCCCTCCAAACAAAAGCGTGATGTGGTAATCTAGGCGTCAACCCCGGTGCCATTGAAGCCAGACGAGACGGTCGACATCAGTACAGTACGATCTGTTTCTTCACCTCTTCATGCGCCTGACACTCCCCTGAAGGACACGAGACTGAGCTTGCATGTCTGAACCTGGTCTGCATCGCTGTCGGCAAACTATTTTAAACTACTTTACTATTTAAAACTGTTCAGTCGACAACACTCGTGACCCTGGACCACAAAACATGTCATAAGGGTCATT
>QVTF01024580.1:0-17500 GCA_003573665.1 Oxygymnocypris stewartii | reverse complement strand
GTGTGTGTGTGTGTCTGTGTGTGTGTCTGTGTGTGTGTGTGTGTGTGTGTGTGTGTCTGTGTCTGTGTGTGAGTGTGTGTGTGTGTGTGTGTGTGTGTGTGTGTGTGTGTGTCTGTGTGTGTGTGTGTATCTGTGTGTGTGTGTATTTTACCTGTGTAATAAAACATATTGAGAATGCAACTTTTAAAGGCACTGCATAAAATCAAACTATTATTATTATTATTAAATCATCTATACCTGGAATTTCTCATTATAGCAGCTAAACAACAATCACTTGTATTCCCTTTACAATAACAACTAGGCATTCTGTGTGCTGCAAACACCCCTGAGACTAAAATTAAACTCTGTTTTTAGAATATAATGTTTACACTAATCACTATAACTGAAATGTGTTTTCATGTGAACTCAAATTCAGTTCGATTGTTAAGAACAGTACGACTGAATGCCTCACTTGTTCCATGAATACATATTTGTATTACAGAGAAAAACAAACTTGTCTAACTTGCGTAACAAAGTAAAGAAAAAAATGTTTGTCATTTTTATTAGTTGAGCATGATAAAATGAAAGCAGGATAATAAAACAAAGCCAGACCTCTTTCTATTTCTTACAAAAACAATGGTATTATGTGTCTGTTTGTCTAAATCTTCGTTCGAGAGAAGAAACATTCTATTGACTATATGAATTTACATTATCATTTCTGTTTCATAAGTCTATCAAAGCGAATTTAAAATGTTGGGAACCACAGATGTCTGCGGTCAAAGTGAGAGACACTTTATCTTTTCATTAGAGCATTAATTAATCATGCATTCATATTCAATAAAAGTGCATCATGTCAGTGACAGACCAGTCTCATGCTGATCGATGCACAGTACTGTGAATGTTTGAGATTTATCAAAAACCTGACATTAAATATGAAACATTGGCGATTTACTCTTATGAGAATACAATGGCAAACATACAGTCACAGATCTGCCGTAACAATATGTGCACAAAGACACAAAACCTGGTGTACGATTAACTTTTTCATAGCATTCATATCTTGGACACCGATTATGAAAATCAATATTACAGAAATGCCAAAGCAAACATCTCCAAATCTAAGAATGCAGTTCAGGCCTTGATCAATATAATGTTGTGACTGAAGATATTCAGAGAAATATTAACAGAGGATAAAAACACATATCTATCAATGCATGTCACATGGAAGGTTTGGGGAAGATCTTTTATTATGTTGGACACATCTCAACCAAGACATAAATCAGCCAATAACATCAACCAAAACATTATCATGATCCAATAATGAGCAGTGATTGTTTCTTTCCAGACCCACAACACGGTCTGGACACACAATGGAGGCTGTGTGAAAGCGTCCTGCGTACTTTAATGAATGTTTGCTTTTTCTTACAATTAGTCATGTGCTGAGCGCCTCAGTTTGAGGTCAATAAAGGCAAGGATAAAGTAGATATTAGAGCAGAACCGTTAGGAATGAGTTATTGTATCGTTTATTTCAATCAATGTTTTATTTATTTATTAGTATGTTTGTTTCACTGTTCTCCTTAAACTTTCCCAGGATGAAGAGAAACATAATACAATATAATACAGGCAGACAAACACATAAATGTATATAATTTGTCAAACCGATAAATACGGAGTCATCGTGACGTTTTTACGCAGACGCGCGTTGATGACGTGTAACCTCTACGTGAAAACATGGCGTCTGCTGTACCGGTGGAAGAGGAGGCTGAAGATTATTCCTTTTTGCCTATTATTCACGACGTAATAAAATGGTGAGAAGTAAAAAATCTTCTGTTATATGTTCCAAGGCGCATATCTCGATGGTGATTTGATCAAAATACAGGCATATTTCGCTTTGTTCTGACACTTGTTATCGTCGGGTCTGTGTAAACAACGGCGGCTCGTGTGTTTGACGTCGCTCAATTTGACCGTTCTGTCTGCGTTCACCTGTCAACAGCATGGACAAAGACAGCCCCGACGTCCACCAGGAGCTGAACAAGCTGAAGACGAAGATCCAGGAGGTTCGAGAGCAGGTCGCGGCGATGCCGGGCATCGACATGAGTCCCGCGCTGCAGGAGAGCAGACTGCGCATGCTCAGAGAGCAGGTCCGGACCAAGAACCAGCTTCTGCAGAAATACAAGAGCCTGTGTATGTTTGACATCCCCAAACCCTCCTGACACTGAACCCATTCAGAACACCTGTCCATGCTGGTGTGTGTAACCGACTGACCCACCGCTACAGGCCACACCGGTTCACTGACTCTTATATTTCTAATATTGCTCTATTTTGTATTGTATATATTTTTTTACTTTGGGAATAGCGTTTGAAAGATTGTGTTTGTTATTAGTGACTGGATTCTGTATACTTCACCTTTGTCAGAGTAGTGCATTAAATGAAATCACTTCTTTAATAGAGGATTTTACTTGCATTTCAATGTAAAATCATATCTAATGTACTTCGGTGTCCTGAAACTATATTAGAGTCTTACTGAAGCCATAATAAATTACTGAAATTATATTTTGAAGCACCTCTAGAAGGTATTTTAAGGTTATTCTGAATTTTTAAAGGCTATATCTGTTATATTCATACTTTTAGATGCAGATTTTAATGTGCTCATTTTAGGACTTCATTTCAATACTTAAGATTACTAGCCGTGTTTTTTGGCATCAAGTGTGTGCACAACAATAGACGATAGTTTGAGCATCCAAGAAGATATTTTCAGATTACTGTGGTTTTCAAGCATATCTCTAAAGATGAGCTTTAGCTGCATATAATGAATCTATATGAAATCATATTTGTTAATGTGTTCAGAAACTATATTGGGGCATCATTCCAAGCATAGATTAGTCAATTACAAGCCTTTATTTCAAGACAGTACTCTGAGAGTCCTAGAATATATATTCATAATATCTTGCAGTTTATAGGCTGTATCTGGAATATTTAAGATGAGATTTAGCGGCAAGCTTTCAGTTCGGTAGAACCATATTTTTAGAGACATCAATGAGGCTTTATTCGAAGCCATGATATATTACTCTGTTTTCTTGGAGTCAACTGTGTCCACAACATACACATGACAACAATATGAGAAACCCAGAAGATATTCTCACATTACACCACTGTTTTAAAGCACAAGATGAGCTTTATCTACGAGTTATGATGAAATCTTTATAAGAAACTATATTGAGTTCTCATTGCAAGCCACAACAGATGAATGACAAGCTGTTTCTGCTTGGTGCCAAGTGTGTACACAACAAAAGACAGTAGTTTGAGCTTCCTAGAAGGTGTTTTGATATTATTCTGCAGTTTTCAGAAGAGATGATCTTTAGCTGAAAGTTTAGATTAAACTGTATTCTTAGTGTATTCAATATTGGGACCTGATAATAAGCGTATTTAGAAAATAAATCATGTTCCTTGGTGCGGCTGGTGCACAATAGTTTGAGTATACTAGACGGTATTTGCAGATAATTCTGCATATATTTGGAATATTTATCCACTGACGAGCTTTAGCTGCAAGTTTGGATGAAATCATTTAAATCATGTTTAGAAATAATATTAAGTTCTCATTCCAAGCCATAAATGACCAGTTGTTTTGTGTGTACACTACAAAAAACAATAGTTTGAGCTTCCTAGAAGGAGTTTTGATATTATTCTGCAGTTTTCAGAGGAGATGATCTTTAGCTGCATGCTTTAATGTGCTCAGACACAATACTTCTTCATCCCAAGCTGTAATTGAAGAGTGAAGCTTTGCTGTCAAGTGTGTACACAACGAAAGACATAGTTTCTGAATTCTGTTCGGTGTTTTCTGATTATTCTGCAGTTTTAAGGAACATAGCTGGAACTCTTTATCTGCAGACTTTCAGACCATGTTTAATGTGCTCAGAGAATAGATTAATTACATCTGTGTTTGATTGGTATCAAGTGTGTATTATGACAGTAGTATGAGCCTCCTTATATCTTGAACAAGCGTTCTGCAAGCTTTCAGATAATATGAAAATATGAAACCATTTTTTTATTTGCTCACGCCTCATTAAAATACATAATTGATCAAGGATGCGTCAAGTGTGTACGCACACAAACGACAGTAGACTTTCCAGTTATTCAGTTTTAAAGCTTATGCATTGGCCACGTTGGATTAATCTACTATAGCTTGCAGTCGAGGGTGTGTGGAAAACTAAAGGAATGTCTTCTAATTCGCTGAAAAGAAACGAGGAAACGTGCACATTATTGAGAAAATATTTTATTTCTGTTTTCCATGTGTCAAATTCAACAACGACACAGAAGAATAAATATACATTCATTGACAATACAAAATTGTTCAAATTGCACTAAAACATTCAAGTTGATTTCTTTGTGATCGAATCGAATCAAAACAAATGTAAACAGCTGACATTGCAACTCAACTCCGCGTTCTCCCTTCAGCACTTAACAAGGCGAATGAAAGCACATTTGAAGCATGGAGTTGATAGCCACATCACAGAGCGCTCTGACTGAACACAACAAAGTCCAGGAGATCTCGCGAGCAGAACATGCGCTGGTGAGAGAGAGCTCAAGCCGATGACTTCTACCGCCGGTGTGAACGCTTGATCCGGAGTCACCGCGACCGGCACAACTCCCTCTGCTGAGAGACTGCAGCGACACGGCTGCATCCCATAATAATGACCGCAGCAGCGCTGGAAGCGGCTCGGGGATTAGCTGATAACGCACCTCTCTTTGTCCTTCGCCTGGCCGCCTCCTATCGCCTTCTCTTTGATGTACATCAAGTCACTGTGCACGCTTGGACGGCGCGCAAAAGGCGCAACGATGCCATACGCGTCGCCGTCCTTGACCTTCTTGCTTCTGAGGGACTTCTTGTGCAGAATGTCGCAGTACTGCACGGACACCTTGCGATGGAGGTCAGGGCTCATCTCGTTGGGCAGTTTGGCGAGGCTAAAGAGTCTCTGGAACATCTGGTCCACGTTAGTGTTCCTCTTGGCGGAGATCTCGAAGTACGCGCAATGCTCGTCACCGGCGATCAGCTGCTCGATCTCCTCGCGCTGAACTTCACGGCAAAACTCGCGGTCGCCCTTGTTCCCGCAGATGACCAGGGGAACGTCCGCGTTCTCTTTGGTCTTGTTTTTAAGGCAGGACTTGGTTTCGTAGATCTGCTGCTTGAGCCGCTGGACCTCTTGAAACGACTCGCGGTTGTCCAGACTGAAAACCAGGATGAAAACATCACCTGTAGCCAAAAGAATAAAGGGAGAGATTAGAAATGCATTCTGATATTTCAACTTGATTTCATGAAAGTGTGTATCAATAGCACGAGTTTATGTTTGCGTGCTATTTCTACGCATGCTCGATATTTACCTGTGAGAATGGATAGTCTCCTCATGGCTGGGAACGGGTGATTCCCCGAGGTATCCAAAATGTCCAGCTGGTATACATCTCCTTTAATGCTGTAGAGTTTCCTGTGAAAGTCCTCTATGGTCGGCGTGTACTGCTCCTCGAAGCGTCCGTTCAAGAAGCGAGACACTATCGCCGTCTTGCCAACTTTGGTGGATCCGAGAATGACCATCCTGTAGCAGTTTTTCGCAGGGATGTCAAACTCGTTCTCCGAGGGACTCATCTTCTTAATCATGTTTCTGTGTGTGAGTGGGTCTGATGAAGAACAGCTGAGTGTTTGTTAGCGCGCTGAGGCTCTCTGAAGCTTTGAGCGGCGCGGAGCGGCTATTTAAACGCGCTTGCGCTCCTCCTCCAGAGCGCGTCAGGGGCGTCAGTTCGTGCGCTTTTAGGAGCAGCTAATACCAGGGAAATGTACTTTCACGTCGTGTATCGAATTCTCAACACTGTACATTATTTATCAAAACAATATGTCATTGTTCTGCAAATTTGGACACCATCTTAAAGCTGAAAAGCTTTCCACTGATGTATGGTTTGTTAGGATTGGACAATATTTGTCCGAGATCCAACTATTTGAAAATCTGAAAAATGAGGGTAACAAATAATAATAATAATTGAGAATATCATCTTTAAAGTTGTCCAAATGAAGTTCTTGGCAATGCATATTACTAATCAAAAATGTTTTTATATATTTACGGTTGAAAATGTACAAAATATCTTCATGGAACATGACCTTTACTTAATTTCATTTTTAAGTAAAAAACAATTATTTTTATTTTTTTTGCAAAAAATAATTAGGATATTAAGTAAAGGTCATGTTCCATGAAGATATTTTGTAAATTTTCAAAAAATACATTTTCAAAAAATACGATTTAGTAATTTTGACCCATACAATGTATTGTTGGCTATTGCTAAAAATATACCTGTGCTGCTTCTGACTGGCTTTGCTTCCCATTTCTGTTATTTAGATCACGTCGTTATACTCAGATAGTAGGCTTTAGTGTTTGTATTGACCACATTACTGGGAAAGCCTATTCTATGGGAATTCATTTTTTCTTCCATCGTGCCAGTTATTCATCAATACATTTCACAGTAACACTGAGTTTCTCTAGCTCAGATACGGCTGTTTATCATTAGGCCTGTATAATTCATTGAAAGACAGGGATACTTGTTTTTGCAGGACAGTTCTGGTGATTTCTAGCTGCTTATTAACCTTAAATGTAACAGTCTGTCCTAAACAGTTAATTAATGTACCTTATGTGTTCATTAATGTCCGTGGTTCTGGTTTGTTAATGATTATTCGTGTCTGCAAACTTGGGAACGGAAAGAGACGCGTCGTTTGCAACATTAATCGTTAGTGTTTAACAGCTCCTGGATGTGTGAGTAAAGGATATATAAAAACAGAAGTCGGTTCACTGTGGTTCAGCCTGCAGCTCGTGCTTTCTTTCACACTCTGCAGCTCTCTATAGAAGCGCAGCACCGGCGCGTCACCGCACCGGCGCGCTCTAGAGTGCTCGTCTGATTGGCTGACAGACGTTCTGAGGTGTTGATTAAAGTGACTGATTTTTCATTACAATATTATAGTTCCACATATAAGCCGAACAGCTCTTTCAAAGAGCCTTAAAGGGATAGTTGAATGAAGGAAGCATTTATATAGTGCTTTATTGTGTATTGTTGTACACCCAAAGCTCTTTACAATCATGTGTGTGTGTGTGTGGTGTGTGTGTGTCTCTGTGTGTGTGTGTGTGTGTCTGTGTCTCTGTGTGTCTGTGTGTGTGTGTGTGTCTGTGTGTGTGTGTGTGTGTCTCTCTCTGTGTGTGTGTGTGTGTTTTATGTGGTTTATGAGGACACAAATTTGTATAATGACATAGGTATGACATAGGTATTACAATGAGAAGGTGATTTATGAGGACATTTTCAGTGTCCCCCATAATTTAAAATGCTTATAAATCATACAGAGTGAGTTTTTTGGGGGAAAGTAGAAATGCACCGTCTCCTGTGAGGGCTAAGTTTAGGTGTAGGGTAGGTGTAGGGCAATAGCACATACAGTTTGTACAGTATAAAAACCATTACGCCTATGGAGAGTCCCTGTAAACCATAAAAACCAACGTTGTGTGTGTGTGTGTGTGTGTGTGTGTCTCTGTGTGTGTGTGTGTCTGTGTCTCTGTGTGTGTGTGTGTGTGTGTGTCTCTGTGTGTGTGTGTGTCTCTCTGTGTGTGTGGTGTGTGTGTGTCTCTGTGTGTGTGTGTGTGTGTGTTGTGTGTGTCTCTCTGTGTGTGTGTGTGTGTGTGTGCTGTGTGTGTGTCTGTGTGTCTGTGTCTCTGTGTGTGTGTCTCTCTCTCTGTGTGTGTGTGTGTGTGTGTGGGTTGTGTGTGTGTGTCTCTGTGTGTGTCTCTCTGTGTGTGTGTGTCTCTGTGTGTGTGTGTGTGTCTCTCTGTGTGTGTGTGTGTGTGTGTGTGTCTCTGTGTGTGTGTGTGGTGTGTGTGTGTGTGTTGGGGGGTCTCTCCTCAACCACCACAAACAAACCACAGCCCTAATAGAGGTGTGTGTGTTTCAACACGCTGAATCAGTGAGGTAAGAGAGTGCTAATTCACAACAAGACAGTCTATAAGCGGAATTTTTAACCAGGAACGAAAATGAATGCAGGTGGACCCCAGCTAACAAAAACATTTTCCAAGAATATTTTTCAAATGCTTCCAGTTATACTGAATATTCCCCTAAAACTTCAAAACATGCTAAATATATTATTGTGGTTATTATGTGAACATTATAGAGAAACCATTAAAGGAACATTCCATTTTATCATTAAAAAATATTAAAGAGAAAGCTACGTTCAAATGTTCTCTGAACCATTAGACACTATTTGAACTTTTAAAACGATTAAAATGTTTCAGAAAATGTTTCATTAAAACATTATTCTGAATTGTCTGTGAATATTCAAAATATCCAACTTTTTAAATGTTTATACTTCGAATGTTTGTATATATATATATATAATACACTATATTGCCAAAAGTATTGTATTCTAATTGAATACTTTAGTAATTTCCATGAGTGTAAATCTTAATGTTGAAGCATATAATGATATTCTAGGGAATCTAATTCTATAGCAACAGTTTGGACTCTTTTCTATTCTAACATGACAGTGTCTCTGTGTATAAGACAAGAATCAAAGAGAAATGATGATTCAGTCAGTGTGGAAGAACTTGACTGGTCTAATCCCAGCTGAACACCTCTGGTGTGACTTTTAAATGAGCAACAAACTCATCAACAAACACTAATGACTTGTACAGATGGGTTCAGTCATATCATACACTTCAAAACGGTTGCAACAAAGGCGGAAATACAATTTCTAGGCACATTAATTTCTTTGTTGTCACAGCTTGGACGTGTCTTTTTCTCTTCTAAAGAAGGGGTGCCAGTACTTTTGTCATATAATGAATGTACAAGTCATTAGTGTTTGGTGATGAGTTTGTGGCTCCAGGTCTGCATTTAAACACGATGCTCTACCACGAGCCACAGAAACATGAACAATGTAGAAGTCATTTTTTTCTGCTTACGTTTTAAGAACATTATTAAAGATCACATAACTTTGATTGAACATTTGTTCATAACGTTGACAGAACACTTCTGGGCTTTATACTACATGACGGTGTGCATTGCCCAAGAAGTGCAATTATCCCTAAAATAATCAACAATGTAAGAGCAACATTTTAGAGAATCACAAACAATTTGAAGCATAATTTGAATGGACATAGATAATGATCCTCGACATACCTCTTAACAGTTGTTTTCATCAAATGCAGCCACAGATCACAAACACAATGATCCACTTATGCATGTCCAAACATGTGCATTAAATAATGAATTCTTTCTTCATGCAGCATTCATAAAATTATGCATTATACAGACTAGCAATAACATCTCAAAGATGAAAGTCAGCGTGAAATGATAATTTGATGATTTTTCTCTAGTGCAGCAGAAAGAGCAGGTGATTATTTAATAGTTTTTCTTTGACACAAAACCTGGTTTAGAAATGCACACAGCTTCAGCTCATTACAGGAGAGAAACAGAAGTGTGGAGAAGAGGGAGAATCGATCCTCAAAGATCTGGCCTGAACCAGATCTGTTTCAGAGTACGGATGAAAGCCGATGTACTGAAGCAGGGCCAGAAATGAGAACGAGACAAAGCTAAGAACTACATGGAAATCAGTGCAAATCAGACCCTCACAAACAAACAATGACCTTTGCAACCAGAGAGAACTTTGACTGTATGTCTACAGCTTGACATTCAAATGATGTGTTCATGGAGAGCCGGCATCTCAAGCATTTCTCATTTTATTTCTCATTCCCATCAGAGAGGCTCTTTCAGATTCATGCATGAATGAACGACGAGTTCAAGATTTGTCTGTAGATTGCATGAGCCAGACCATCATCTGAACCCCTCTTAACAGAATCATTCTCTCAAGAATGAACATCGCAATCATTTTCTCATGCTTACGTCGTCCGAATCAGTTCAGCGACTGCTTTTCCTTCCATTAAACATATATATATAATAAACCAAGAAGTAAATCAGCATATTAAAATGATTTCTGAAGATCATGTGACACTGAAGACTGGAGTAATGATGCTGAAAATACAGCTTTGATCACAGGAATAAATTACATTTTACAATATATTCATATAGAAAACTGTTATATTAAATTGTAATAATATTTCACATGTAATTTTGGTGAGCAGAAGAATATGTGCTATATAAAACAATAAATAAGCCTTTAAAATAATTAGAAACACACTTCATCTTGGAAGTCAGCCTAAAAGTGTACTTAAACTTGATGCTCATTATTTATCAGTACTGTTATATAAGAATACACATTGTTGTAATAGACTTAAATGGGTCAAGTGTTTGAGAGTTAATGCTCTTATCAAATACGCTGCAATTGAGTTTCAAACGGCTCTCTCCGAGAATGTGATTTGTTAAGTGCTCTTAAGGTCTGAATAAGGCTAATGACTAATTACAAGAGTACAAGTCCTGCATAAACCCGTAGTCTTGCATAATCAAAGCTGAAACTATAATGACCCTGAGAGGGTTGTGTGTGTGTGTGTGTGTGTGTGTGTGTATGTACGTCAGCTGTCGGGTAAATCAACCCATAAGAGTTTATTAGAGGAGAGAGAGATGTAACGAGTGCCAGGATGATAAGAGTCAGAATATGACAGCTATAAACGATCTCATATTAATTTCTTTCATTTAAATACAATTATAAAGAGTGAAAAATCTGACACCTCTATAAAACGGTGCTTGCGGTGTAATTCAAATCATAACATTATATATATTTTTAAACTGTATTGATTAAAGAAATATAGGTTCTCTTAGAGAAAGACACTTCATGACTATATTTCTTAAAGTGCACTTTCAAAATGAGCAAATTAAAAGTTGTACTTTACGTTTTAAAAACATTTTAATCATCTTCTGTCATGATTTAAAGTATTACATTTGCATACCAGTTGCCATAAAATGATATTTTAGTTTCTCAAAAATGCTCGTCACAACATTCAGCTACATTACAAAGAAAATAGAATTATGAAATTCATATAATGCACTTAAGTGGGTAAAAAAGATTCTTAAGTTCAAAAATTGCATTTATATCAATTTAAAATGTAATGCTTTTTTGTTCATCATAAATAACATGCAAGTGTCTGAAAACATTGCATTTAGTTCATACTTTCAAAGTAAATTATTTCAAAGTATGCACGAAGTACTTCTGTTTGGGTTTATTTCAGCGAGTCAGATATGAATGAAGGTTATGATAGTCATTGTTCAGTAAAATGATTTTAATGTGAATCTTTTTGACTGATCATTTCTTTGTGACTCTGCATGCTGTTCGTTTGTTTTATGTGAAGACAAGGCAATAGATAGAATATGGTTTTGGGTTTCACTTTAACTCTTTGCAAGGACTACAAGTTCAACTCGGTAATATGTCTGTTTTGCTTTGGTCAGAGACTGAGCTTTACTGAATCTACACACTCTTCTGAGATGAATGATGAGGATAACTCAAAGGTGAATATCAGCGGACACAAACTAAACAGAAGGATCATAAATTAAAGCAGAAACGGATGCATTTCTACTCCTCAGTCCTCAGTCCCAGTCAAGACAACACAGAGCGGATCCCCATAATAACATCAGGACATTTATTGCATAATGATACCGAGCTCTTTTTATTTGACAAGAAATAAACAAACGAATTACTGGCATAGTGTGGAAATACATGATTGATTACTTTGTTTGGTCTGGTCTGGAGGTGGTATTCTGTAACGTCTGCATGTGTAATATATTCTTCAAGAGATTGCCATGATGTCAAAGACAGGGTTCAGGATTGATTGTGTTATCATGCTGACGACATTAAAAACCCAGACGCTCATGGGATCATTACGACTTCAGCAGAATCCAAATCATTGAGAGACGGTTCTTAACAGCGGACTGTTGGCCGGGTCAAGAGGTCAAGATTGAGAGGTTAACTTTAGCTTTAAAGAAATAGTTCATCCAAAAATTAAATGTGCTCATCAGGCCATATAAGATCTAGATGTGTTTGTTTTTATCAGATTTGGAGAAATATCTCTGCATCAGTGTCTCAGTAATGGATGTGAATGGGTGCCGTCAGAATGAGAGTCTGATAAAAACATCACATAAACCACACCACTCCAGTCCATCAGTTAACATCAGAAGCTGAAACAAATCAATCAATATGTTTTTGACTAAAATCCATAATCCATAATAACTCCAGTGAAAAGTGCATCAGCTGTTGTCTTTCAGACCAAAATCCAGTTTGTTTAGAGCTGTTTTGGCTTATAAACGCTGCTTGATCTGTGCAGATTTCTTTTCTTATTCCCATGCATATTACTAGAATTTATTAGTACTAATTAAGCACATATTAATGCCTTATTCCACGTGGCCTTATTCAACATCCCTAATCATACCCAATACCTAAACCTAACTACCGCACTAACTATTAATAAGCAGCTTATGAATTTATTAAGAGAAAAGTCCTAGTTAATATCGAATGTGTTCCCTATTCTAAAGTGCTACCGATTTCTCTCCTGATTCAGAACAGATCACTTATTCACTGGATGAAGTGTTATTATGGATTATGGAGTCATATTTTAGTCTTCTCCAGATGTTTTTATCAGCTGTTTGGACTCTCATTCTGATGTTTAATGTGATTTTAATGTGCATTTGGGAATGTTATTATAAATATAATATTCTATATTATTATTTTTTTAATTTTATAGTAAAATTGTTAAAACAGTAATGTTTTGGTATTCTTTTTAAAATTTGATTAATAATAATAATAAAATGAAATCAAAATGAAAGACTAAATATTGAATTCATTTAATTGCATGTCATGTGACCATTAACCAACATCAGAGAGCCTTAAAGATGCAAATGCATTGAGTTCTTCAAGTAAATATATGACGTTCAGGTGACAAAACCGTTTGGGAATCCCTGATCTGTACCATTCGAGTCAGAAGAAAAGGAAGAAGAGTGTGTACATAGTAAAAGAACAGGACGAGTCCATTTATTTTACCTTTGTGCTCCTAAATAAAACAGAGCACGAATCAAATGCACCCTAAAACAGCTGATTTCAGCCTAGATGTGCATTAGGAATGGATCGAGGAAATAAAAACAATCTCGTTTATGGTTATGATATGAGAGCAAACTACAGATTACCAGCAGATGGATATTTGATTGCTACAGCTTTAGATTGTCATTGCATTCACAGTTTGTGCAGTAAAAGTGTTCAACATCAATGTGCTCTTTAACTCTCTTTACAGCATCAGTATATTATTCAGATCAATCAGACACAGTCATTTAAATCATCCCAGAGCGTGGATCAGGAATCTGAGCGTCTTTACTTGTGCTTGCAGCGCTGGCTCCTCCGCCGGTAGATCTCCTCAGTGAACGGTCTGCAAACACGAGAAGGTGAACGCAAACACAGATTATTGCCTGACACCTGTGTGTGTGTGTGTGTGTGTGAGAGAGAGAGACAGAGAGAGAGAGAGAGAGAGTGAGTGAGAGTGAGTGAGTGAGTGAGTGAGATAGAGAGAGAGAGAGAGAAGGTGAGTGAGAGAGAGAGAGAGAGGAGAGTAGTGAGTGAGTGGTGAGTGAGGTGATGCGTGAGTGAGAGAGAGGAGAGTGAGAGAGAGAGAGAGTGAGTGAGTGAGTGAGTGAGTGAGTGAGTGAGATAGAGAGTGAGTGAGTGAGTGAGTGAGATAGTGGAGTGAGTGATTGCGTGAGTGAGTGGTGAGAGAGAGAGAGAGAGAGAGAGTGAGTGAGTGATGAGTGAGTGAGTGAGTGAGATAGAGAGAGCGAGAGAGAGAGAGTGAGTGAGAGAGAGAGAGAGAGAGAGTGAGTGGTGAGTGATGAGTGTGAGTGAGTGCGTGAGAGTGAGTGAATGAGTGAGTGAGAGAGAGAGAGAGAAGAGAGAGAGAGAGAGAGAGAGAGAGAGAGTGAGAGAGAGTGAGTGAGTGAGTGAGTGAGTGAGTGAGTGAGTGAGATGAGAGTGAGTGAGTGAGTGAGTGAGATAGTGAGTGAGTGAGTGAGTGTGAGTGAGTGAGTGAGTGAGTGAGAGAGAGAGCGAGAGAGAGAGAGGAGAGAGAGAGAGAGAGAGCGGAGAGAGAGAGAGAGAGAGAGAGGAGAGAGGAGAAGAGAGAGAGAGCTCACCACAAATAGGGCAGAAAACAGGGCCTTACTCACTGAAGAGCAGTGTCGGGGAAAGTTACTTTTAAAAGTAATGCGTTACAATATTGCGTTACTCCCAAAAGTAACTAATTACGTTACTTAGTTACTTTTTATGGAAAGTAATGCGTTACATTAACTTTGCGTTACTTTTTAAATATGAGCAGGGCTTGATTGATTGTTTTTAACACAAGAAGTTATTTTATAGCAAATATAAAAGTCTTTCACACCTAAAAGTGTAATGAATAAACCTCAGACTGAAGGACGAGTAAATCACGTCTGTACAGAAGAACACAGGAGAAGTTCAACACTCTTCGGTAATTAAACACAATGATAGTTCATCTAAAGTCATTTTAGCTTATTAGTATGATTGAACTGATCATCAAAGGTCAGCAGCAAACACATCGGTTAATAAAATGAGATTAGATATATTTGTGTTGTTTAACATATTTGAATTATTACAGGCTTGCGTCATATTCTGAGTTTGTATTTCACTGTTTTAATTCATTTTGATGAATACTGAATCTGTTTTCTGCGAGTGAATTAATACACATTCATATTTAGTCTAGATTAGATCTACAGTAAGATCATGTTCACACGGCGCTCTGTCATCAATACATGGAGAAAAAGTAACTCAGATATTTTCTAGTAAATTAAAAAGTCATGCATTACTTTACTAGTTACTTAAAGTAATATTATTAGTAACTCGCGTTTCTTGTAATGCGTTACCACAACACTGCGTGCTTAACCTTCAGATGTAAGAAAACATTTACGAGCAGCTTTAATGTCTGTACATTATCTGGGGATTGTCATTCTTGCAACCCTGATCATTTGGGGTAGAATAGTCTAAATAGTTTGTAAACATTAACTCAGAAACTCAAAATGAAACATTATACAAAAAAAACAAGTGGTTTAACAATCATGATTTGTAGCTTCATTCAGAAAAGGTGCGGACACAGTGAGCAGAAGAGTGCGTCCGTCACAGGGGTTTCGGTCTTTCTCTCCCGTCATCATCACGCAGCACGCTCAGGTCAGACTGATAATAAGCTGTCAGTGTTTTAGACCGTCTCGGTCATCATAGAGACTTGAGTTTGAGTCCCATATCTATTCTGTCTCTGTGGAGGAAAGACTGAACCTTTTATTGCCGCCCGCAGCAGGGCCTGACCTTTACTTGCATCACTTTTAGCGCGTCTCAGACCGTCGCTTGTGTCTCAGAAGTCAAAGAGAAACACGAACACGGGTGTGCATCAAACCCATGCTTTTATATGTCGTTTTATTTTAACTTTTCACAACTGAAATCCCATAAACTCCTAGATAACCTTTTATGCAAATTAAATGTATTATTATTGACTATGGTTAATTGATTTAACCAATAAGATAATTTACATCAAAATGCAAGGGAAATGAGACCAGATTATAATATATTATTTCATAACTATTAATAATTTAAGCTTTAAACAAAAACAACATGTACTGAAACTGAGCTGCATAAATGGCTCCTTCCACACTTAAGCATAACTTTCTGATGTCTTATGTGCAGTTCATCTGTATATTTAATTCGCTTTGCAAAAAGGAAAAAAAGAAAAACAATCTGTTAAATGTTATTAAAGTGGAAATCCGGAACGAAAATAACAAATAAATGATAATCTAAAGTATAAACCTTTAAACACAACAACAACAAAGTATTGAATCTAAGCTGTAATTATAGGAGACAGAAAAGTTGCTTTTTATAATTGTTAATAGTTTTTTTAAATGGGTAATTTTTATTTATAATTCTGTTTATACATTTACATGTATTTATTTCATTCATATATTTTTATTTTGTACTTATTTTTATATGTTTAGCTTCAAATCAAATAAATAGAAAATTAAACAAAAAAAACTATACCCATTAAAAACAACCATAATAATAAACAATAAGATGAATAATTTTTGCTCGGTTCTTGATCATTTCAGAGTGAACTACACTGTTTTTTTTTTTGAAGGATTCAAATGAATTGTCACAACCCTCAGAAACGAGGAGTTTCAAAACAGACCACTTTACTTATACAAAGAACAGAGGAACACACAGAATGACTTTTACACATGAAGTTTAACAACCGACAGGAAACATGGGGCAGAACACACTATACATAGACACACCTGGAACATAATCAAGACACACGGATGGGGCTCACTGAACTAATAATGAACAGGAAGGACCATATATGGGCACAAGGGGAGGGGAGACACAAGACATGG
Source organism: Oxygymnocypris stewartii (assembly GCA_003573665.1). Taxonomy (NCBI): domain Eukaryota; kingdom Metazoa; phylum Chordata; class Actinopteri; order Cypriniformes; family Cyprinidae; genus Oxygymnocypris; species Oxygymnocypris stewartii. The sequence goes on along the minus strand of QVTF01024580.1, from coordinate 1,135 downwards.
GGACACAGGTCTGACATGAATTACTAAAGAATTGACAAATAAATTATATTAGAAATATACATCATACAAATATTAGAGAATAAGGTAAATCCGACAATGTCTTAATACGTAATGACAGTGTATGGACTGAAAACTGACACTTACCCTTCATATGCAATAGCTACTTTATAGGACAAGCCGACCGCTGCGGTCAGGATCACTCCGACAGGACTGGCGTTCCTAAGAGACAAACACATCTTTCATTCCTATCCTATTCTGAACATTGTTCAGATTTATGTTCTGGAGATGTATGCAAATTAGTGCATATTTCAGATAAAATCAGATAATGCCTCATTACTGGCAATACAAACTCGTTTCTTACAAAACAGCAGCTTAACTATTTTACGAAACTTAGTAATGGTAAAGGTATTGTACCCTTATATAACGATTAAGTTGCTTTATCATGCACACAAACATGTACCTTAAACACACACACACACACACACAAAAACACACAGACAGACACAGACACAGACACTCACACACACTCACACACACACACACACACACACACACACACACACACACACACACACACAGACACACACACACAGACACACACAGACACACACACACACACACACACACACACAAACATGTACCCTAAACCCCCCACCCCCACACACACACGTGCCCCCCGCCACACACACACACACACACACACACGTGCCCCCCCTCCCCACCACACACCCACACACGTGCCCCCCCCCGCACGCACGCACGCACGCACCCACACACCACGTGCCCCCCCTCACACACACACACATACACACACACACACACACACACACACACACACACACGTGCCCCCCCTCCACACACACACACACACACGTGCCCCCCCTCCCCCCCACACACACACGTGCCCCCACTCCCCCCCCACACCCACACATGTGCCCCCCCCCACACGCACGCACGCACGCACGCACGCACACACACACACACACACACGTGCCCCCCTCCACACACACACAACACACACACACACACACACACACACACACACAACACACACACCCACACACACACACAGTGAGTCACAGGCATGTAAATAACCCAATCGAAAAGGTTTCAAATAAATAATGATTCATACACA
>QVTF01024578.1:0-45738 GCA_003573665.1 Oxygymnocypris stewartii | reverse complement strand
TGAATAGCACAGTAATTGTAGCATAAAAGTAGGCCATATGACAATTATTTGAGAACTGTCAGAAAAAAAATACATATTTTTATTTTGTTCATAAAAAGCCATCATATAACTACTTTCATTGGCCTTGAAGGACTTTTTTTTTTCTTTTTGAGGTCTGAGTGCCCCATTTAATTTTATTATTTCAATGTATGGGGTAAAAACAAAAACAAATGTTTTATCCTTTCTAAAAAGCCATCATATAACTACTTGCATTGGCCTTTTTTGGTGCTTTTGAGGTCTGAGTGTCATTGTATTCTTTCAATGTATGAAAGAAAAAAAAAAGCACAAGCAAAGGTTTTATCATTTATCATCATATTTTTGAATCTACATTTCATTGTAATCTGTATAATCAGCATACCGAGTCTTTACACTGCAAAATCTAATTTGCAATGGAATGCATAAGACCGTTCCCACTTCAATTGTCAGTATTGATTGAGCCCCCCCAAAAAATACAAAAAATGACAGCATGTATTGAGACCCAAGCCAAATGTACAAACTCTCTGAAGTTAATTATCCACAGCAGCACAGCATGCAGGGGTAGAGTAAGACAGAGATAAGGGGGTCACTGAGTGAGTGCAAGTGGTTGGGAAAAGAAAGACATGAGTCTAATTAAACCACAGAAACAAATACGTGGGGATCTGGGGGGTGCAAAATGACAAGGCACAGGCCACAATACGCACCACATATGCAAGTATATGTTTGCAAACACGCATGCTACAGGAACACCTGCCACCGCGGTAGGGTTAGGCTGGACCATCACTGTACAGCAGAAAACTAAAGTAGTCACTGAGAAAACCAAAATAATGAAACTGACATTTTAATAAATAACAATATATATACTATTTAAACATTACATATGCAGGACATGCTTAATGAAGTAAGGTGCGAACAGAAGGGAAAAAAGCAGACAGAAAAAAAACCCAACCACAAAAACAAAGAGGCAAAACTTTCAGTTTTACTAATCACATACTATACATCATCCCCGTGAACTCTTTCTTTCACAAGCACACACTTGCCTTGTAAACTCCAATTACATTTGTGTGAATGGTTTGGAGAAATTTCAATTGAGGTTGTGGAATTGCTAATTAAATTAGAATTTTAAGAAGAGAAATGAACTGTAATTCAAAGACAAAGTTCAAGTGCTTGAAACTAGTCATTTACGTCCGTTGTTTTAATTTAAATTCCAGTTCAACTTCCTGTGGGTGTGCTAATGTAATTCAAAATTAATTTCAAAGGTGATTAAAAATGGTGATCATGTACATATAAATTCTAAGCAGAACTAAAATAGTTATAGACATACATGAACTGCCCTATAAAGAATTTAAGGCAGCACCTAGAAAATCCTCACTCAATACTCAATGACCTTCCTCTCTTTGGAAGGGAAACACAATGACTGGCAATTTTACAAACACTGTCTAGAGTCTAGAAGTCAAGTGGCAAGTCCTATGTGTGTGAGTTTTCTGAGGGGCTATTGTGTGCCCTCTCGTTTTCCCACCTTTCACTTTGACACAAAGCCAACATTAAATCTTTTTTTCCTCCTGTGCTTTCTTGTTTCTGTGAAATGTGATTACAACACCATATCAGTTTTGTTTAAAAAAAAACTAAACAACAAAGCAAAGCAAAGGAGTGGATACACATGCGTACCTGGCTTTCATCTGAGTGAATCCAAGTTAAATATGCATACAAAATTAGTAAGATCCTGTCTCCTGATGAGCTGTGTGTGTCTCAGAATACCCCACATGCCTGTGTGTGTGCTGGCATGCTCTGGTCACTATTGTTCCACACCACTTCAGATCATTTACAGGGCCCTGAGGGGTAAACTGGGCCATAGACGCCAGAACAGAATCAAAATAGCATGCAAATGAATGAATGAAAAGTTAAAGTGTTACTAAATAGCAAATGTTGGTTTTAATTAGAAAAATAGATAAATAATAGGACAAATTATCAGCGTGTGAAAACACAGACACTAAAACCACTTAAGTGGTTTTGAAAGTAGGGCAGTACATTGAACAAGGGGTTCTTTAGAAACCCACTCAAGCAAGAGTAAATGTCACCATGTGTGTCTATATATACGTCTAGTCTAATCTAATCTAATCTAATCTATACAAATCAATGCAAGGTAACAGTATAAACCCTGAACGCACAAACACTAACAGTGCAACTCAAACTCAGTCTGGTTAATTGAGAGGGAATGGAGAAAAACAGTCAAATGCAACATTTTGATTAACTGCTGAAAGATCATACAATAGAAGGAAGTGCTAATGACAAACAAGTGAACACTTGTACAGTACAGACTGTGGGAAAGCTAAAAGATTAGCAACAGGTGCAGCACAACACTACAACATCAAAAACAGTGAATGATACCATACACTAAAGCAGCAATATATTATACAACATTCAAATCAATCACTGAACTGTAATCTGCATTATAAGTGTCAAACGTTTCAGTCGGGAGTCTCGATTGCAACATGTAGCTCATGTTGTTTAACGCTTGCATCTCAGGACGGTATACAACATGCAGCGACTTGCAGCAGGATTCCTCAGAAAGGCAGTAATTGTGTTGTGAGTAACTCCAGTCTGGAGATGACAGCAGAACAGTGCTGGGAGACATTCTTTGAAACGGCAGTTTGTCAAGTTGCAAGATATGTGTAAGTTAAAATAGTCAAACTACAGCTATACTGAAATTGGAGTTAGTTACAATACAAGCTACTAACAAAAGGTAGCCTACCAAACAACAAAGCTGTTATAGGCAATATCAAAATTGAATCATAGCTTTTAATCACACATTATTACGAATGAATGAATGAATGAATATGTACGAGAGTGATAGCATCAAACTTGAACGGATACAGTTATACAGCTAAAACTAGAAAACACAGCACTATAATAGATTAAAAACAAATCAGGTAAATATCTCACTATAAGATAAAGGAGTACTGTAGACTGTAGTGTACAGGTACTTTTGTAATGACATGAATCTATAAATATTTACTCTTATTATTTTATAAGAGCAACATGAATGTTATATTTATTGTACATTGTTATTGGGGAGGGGGAAGCTAAACTACTGTCACGGTACTGAAACACGTGGTTAACACCGCTGTGGAAGCCTGCTTAAAGTTCAAACACAAAAAGTAACCTCTATGCAAATATTTGAGTTTACCAGATGTTTTCTTTCTAAACTGGAAAATGTTTATCTTTTAGTTATGCAAACATCATGTCACACGCAAGATTAAACCAGGTCTGAGACATCAAGTTAAGCTTTAAATTGAGTCTGCGTTTATCAAACTGTCCCTCAGACACAAACCATGCAAATCTCATCCACAGACTTTCAGAAGGTCTGATAGGTTCAACCTGAATCAGGTCAACCGAGGCAAAGGTAGCTAAGACTAAGAGAGACAACTTTCCCTCTAGTTTACATATTAAATGGCTAGTGAAGGAATGTGATCATTAACTGTTGCTTTCCAAGCAAACACCTCAATAAACACAAGCGCTCTTCCAGCACTGATGCACTGGGACAGTACAGGAAGCTCTAGTTATACATTAAAGACCAACAGCATCATCTCTACCAAACCTGTCCTGAAGCAGACCTGCTACTAAACGACTGTGTAGGGAGCAGAAGCCAAAAAAATGTGAAGTGTGCCGCTGTTGCAGTGGGATTTCATCAGTTCCTCCGCTTCACTCGGGGTGTGCGGGAAACATGCTGACTGAGTCAGAGCTGGGCATCATGGGAAGAGCCACACGATGGGCAGCTCAAGCTAGGTTACAACATCTCACGGGAGATACATGGCTATACAGTAGATGTGTGGATTGAATGAGTAACATGTCCCAGTGTGAGATGCTTGCCGTTTATGGCCCTGTGATGGAGATCTGACTAATGATGGTAGCGGAGTACGGTTTCAAGTACTTTTATCTTTTTATTATATTTTTATTTATATTTATATTATATTTTATTACAATTTCTGTGTGGCTGCTTACTGGTCCAGGTCAAAATAACCCATCTGCAAATCTCCATGATATTCTGAGGTTAGCATAAACAGCTACTATGTGTCTTAAACTAGTGTGATCAACTAGCAGTTAACCAAGGGGTAACTAGTCTTACTTTTAGATTCAAATTAAGCCAATCTACATTATGACCAGAAACAGATTAGATAAATACATTTGACTACTTGTAATACAAGTCTATGGAGTTTATGTAACCAGCCACTGGTATCTATGTACTGTACAGATCAGGTCTTTCCTTCAATTTAAGATATGTATTTTTTATCCATCTGCTTATCATTTTTTATAATCTACAAAAAAACAAAACAAGTCGCACTAGTTGTGGCATGTTGCTGTCCTTCTATTGTTGTTGTTAATATTAGTTTATTCCTCATGCTAGCAGCTTATAAATACAATATAATTTGAGGAAATCAGCTTCTTCTGTTTTATCTGATTTTACTGAACATTGAACATCTAAACTAAACTTCCTTATCTACTTGTGTTACACTTATTCATACTGATACAGATTTTTTTTCAAGTAGCCTTAAAAGAGCATGCTTGCTTGCATTTGAACACCTAGACAATTAACAATTTCATCTTTAAAAAATAATTGTTTAGTAAAGGCAATAAAGCGACAAATCACAACTAAATGGAAAATCTATAAGACAAGAGCTGATGAATAATTCAGCCAATCCTAACAACGGCACTCAGGCATAGCAAACGAAGGAGAGGACTCTCATTTGACCAGATAAAAGGCATGTCATTTCTAATGACCTTTTCATTATTTATCCATTAACAATAACGGCCTGTCAGAGAGATAGTCATATCTGATCAGACAGAGCCTGCTGTGTGTTGTCACTGCATTATTTATCTGCTGTATTTGACAACGAGTTATATGGTCCACCGGAGGAACTCCGGGTCATGCTACAGTCACAAAGCCATCTTACACACGACAAACTCCTGAACCTGAGGAGAAGCAGACGTCAGAATGTACTAAAGCCTGGAGAATGTAACAGCACCAGACGAACGCTTGATTTTTAGAAGTCTGTAATCAACACTAAATGTACTAAATGTTAAATAGAAAAACAGATACTGAATATTCTTTTAATATGTAGGTAAAAATATATACTACTATTCAAAACTTTGGGGTTGGCAACATTTAAATGTTTAAGAAGGAAATCTCTCATGCATATCAAAGCTGCATTTAACTGTATACATGCATACACACACACACACACACACACACACACACACACACACACACACACACACACACACACATACATACATACATAGGCCTATATATATATATATATATATATATATATAATTATAAGTAAAAGAGTAATATGATGTATTTTGATACATTTAAAATGTAATTTCTTCCTGTAATAGAAAAGCTGATTTTTTTCCAGCCGTTATTCCAGTCTTGAGTGTCACAAGAAGCTTTAGAAATCATTATAATCAGATAATTTGATGCCCAGATGTTTATTTTAAATATATGAATTGTATATATAATCCGTAGAGACCCACACACTAAACAGACACACAAGTCAGTTTGAGGTGTAGTACAATACAATACCTGTCAAAATGAAGAGGCTTTCAGTGAGTTACGTGGAATTTCAAACATTTCATCTCGTGAAAAAGTCATCAAATTAAAGTATTCATAGTTTTTTTGTCACAGAATATCAAAAGAACAGCAGTGGTTTACATCAGTTCTCACCTGGTGTTAAAGTAACGTCAGGAGAGTTAACCCTGTGTGCCGTGTGTTTCTCTGACAGCAGGCTGGTTAGAAAAGCATATCAAAGCACCTCAACTTTATCTATTTTGACACCAAATATTACCAATGAAAACATAACCAAAAACTCGTCCTCAGACTGTTTATTACGTGAAACTCTCTCTCTTCCTACCCCACTTTTAAGACTGCTGACAGACGAGAAAAAAACGAACAGCTCTTTCACACCCACAATTTGACTTCCTGTGTTTTCCAGGACTGTGTGACGAATCCCCCTCGCTGCACCCCTAACCTTCACCCTCAGGATTCTTACCGTAAATGTCCTACGGTGACATCGTAGTGTAGGTCTAGTGTGGCACTTCTTTCTCCAGCCAGAGATCGTCAAAGTCAGCCAAACAGTCTCCTCCTCTTTGTCTTGCCCTCTTATTTTCTCTTTCTCCTCCTCCTTTCTCTCGCTTCTCAGTCTTCCATCTGCTCTCACTTTACGTTGATGGAAACAGGGTGTGCAGGCATCCAGCCTAGACTCATTCACTCATACACACACAAAGACACACACACACACACACACACACACACACACTAGATAAACAAGGAAGAGGGGCGGCAACTTGCAGTGCAGTGTTTCTCTGTAGTTAATCTGAGGTAACTTTCCTCTTGGTCTTCCTGTGTAATATAAACTCAGACTGTCAAACTTTTGTTAAGATCTCTATACATCTCTCAGCCCACCTCTCTCTCTCTCTCTCTCTCCCCCACTTACTTGCTAGAAAAGTATCGATTTCCTGCACACCAAAAAAGGAAGCTAAGCATTTTGTTTCCCCATCCCTCTAACCACTGAAAAGTACAGCAGTACTGAGCATGTTCACTATGACCACAAGGCCACACACAGACTAAACACACACAATATACACGTTTACTTAACCATTTAAACAAGGACTTCTGTTTTATATAAAGCTAATTACAATCAGTTACACAGTCATGCAAGTCCTCGGGTATATTATATACAGTATATATAATTTAGCTCACTTCTAGGAATGAATTTGTCCCAAACTATTACCATAAACTATAATAAAGATTATTTCTGCCATGGAATATAAATGGTAATTGTGACTTCATCTCAGAATTTTTTTTTCTTGCAATTGTGAATTTACAGTATATCACAATTCTGATAAAGTCTGAATTGCAACATGTACACTTTGAATTCTAATATAGACGTCCGAATTGTGAGATAAAAAGGTCACAAGTATGTTTTTAACTTTTTTTCTGTCATGGAAATAAGCTTGTATAGTAACCAAAGGCCATGTATGCTGTATTTTCTGTTGATCACTGCATCAGCTATATGGGGGGGGGGGGGGGGACACACCACCCACATCCAACCCACAGAAAAACAATTTAAATCAAGGATCCAATTTAATTTCTACATGGGGACCCTATTTTTTCTATTGTATATTCTATAATGTAAAGACTCGTTCAATTTTAGATAGTATGTTGCCAAGAATGTACATATTCAACATTTAATGTAAATTGGGGTTCAGTCGAAGGTAAACTGAAGACTAAATTACAATAAACTATGGATTTAATTTATTTATTATATGCAGGTAGAATTGAGACATGACAAGCAATGCAGTTTTTGTAATGCCATTAATTGTTATCATTTCGACAGTCTATGCACTATAATTGACTACATGTTCCTATTGGATAGAAAAGTAGTGCCAATGTTTTGACCGAATGACTTGATTTTGAATCAGATTTGCTGTGTTTTGATAAGAGTTAGTTTATGTAGAAAAAGGTATTCAGCGTTTTGAAATGTAGAGTTTGTATTTATTTAACAAAATGTGGTTTTCGCCAGCAAATGAACTATTTGGCTAATTGTGTGATGTAGAGGTGTTGCTGTGTTAAGAGTTTAGAAAAAGTACTTTAAGTATAGGTAAACGCTTGTTAGCAATTAAAAATCTGTAAAGGCAGAGGTCAAGGAGTGAATGGTTTTGGTCGGTCAGGTGGTTTTGAACAACACACTAGGCAAGGCTGGACCTGCCATTTCTGGATCGGATTCCTCGAGAAACTTCTAAAGAGAGAAAGAAGACTCAAGATGACATGTTTCTGAAACACTACAGAGAATGGAAGAGAGGAAACGGTTTGAGAGGAAGCACCCATAGTCATATAGAAAGGGTGTAGGTTTTACAACCACAGATCTATGCATCCAACTGCACATCAGAAAGAAGGATCAGAGTCTCACAATTCATAAATCATTTATAAATAAATTCAGAATATCGATTCAATCTGTGATCTCTTCCAAAGTTGAAAATACATAAATAGCTTTCCACATATTGACAAAACAAATAAACATATGACCAAAAGCTGGAATTTACAATAAATACATGCACACGTGGTAGTCTACTTTACAGATTGTGTTTACACCTGTTTGGTTGTGCATATATTACAAACAAAACAAAAATCATAACTCCATTACACCTCAAAACAGAGAGCATACAAACTACTTGGCACAAGCTAAACACAGTTTCATACAGTAATCCCTTCTGATTGGCTGGCACTACTGGTTGGTCTATATTTGTCTTGATTTACTTGCGTATTTTCTGTTTTGAGACGTCCTTAAAGATGATCTTTGGAGCGGTCAGACTATTACAAGTGTCTTTCAGGTTAGACAAAGGTGATGAATGTACTGAAAGCATCACAGATATGATTTCAGGAACACATAAGTGAACATGACCAAAAGATAAAAATATGTGTCTAAATGTACGTATCTGTGCTTGTCAATCAAAGAATAGCCAGCCAATGTAATTGAATCTTATTAGACCACTCCCCCTGCTGTAAGACTCCTCCCATTCAGAAGGCCACGAAGAACGAGCCCATAAACTCATATTTGGCAAAACTCACATATTTTGTAATGTCTTTTATACCTTTCATTACAATGTGCTTGAAATAACCGAAGAGCTCAGAAAAATCTATAGCGTTCTGCTTTTCTCTCCTCGCAGGGCTCCCACACATTTTACCAATACATTTTGTATGACTTTAAGTTGTTTAATAAACTTGATCATTTTGAAACCATTGTTGTAAATAATTCAGAGATTGCACTTACAAACACCAATTTCTTTTATTCCAATGACTAAGACTTTTTTGTATTATTTTCATGATTTTTCCAGTCGTTTGAATACCTAGATCATTTTTGTGAAAATGCAGATTTAAAATAAATTTCTAGCCAACTAAATATTTTAGTGCTGACTTAAGATTTTTAAAACTTGCATGACTTTTCCAGCCATTTGATTAACTAGATCATTTTCATAAAACTAAAATGCAGAAACTGTTCTCACAAATAACAATTTCTAGTCAACAAAATATTTTAATGCCGACTTTTTTTCCATTAATTTTTAAGTTGTTTGCTCAACTAGATAATTTTTGTGAAACAAAAATGCAGAGATTTCTAGCGGATTAAATATTTCTGTACTGACTTTTTTAACATTTCCAAATTCCCTGATATTTCCAGATTTCTCATGAGGGTGGGAACGCTATTCTCAATGCTAGCACTCATTTTGTGAGTTGTTTCCATCATGTAGCGTGATGCAAAGCCAGTCAGACAGTTAAGTGACTCTTAAGGCTTTGAATAAACATGTGCAACTTTATAAACAGTGTAGGTCCTTGTGTGATTGGTTTGTGAACGCTTGTTTGTCTGTCAGTGTTTTCATTTGTCTTGTATTATGAAAGTCTCTTCGGTTTTAATCCTAATGATAAATTGAAGAGGTCATTTTCACCTCCCCTCTTCAGCAGGTCTGGTCTCAGACTTTAGTTTGACGAACTCTTTGGCAACCTCATCAGTTGAGCGCTGAGAGAGGATTCGTAGTGCGGTGGTCCCAGTTTCATCGATGTTGATACGCGGACCCAAGGGACACCAGCACACGCAGCTTTTCCGGTCTGCTACGTCACGCAGCTGCAGCACAGCGATCCCGACCACCCGATCCGCACGACCGAAAGAATAATCCTTCACCGTTATCTGAATCTCATAGCAGTCCAGACTCACGCCTTTACCCAACACACTGATTGAAATAGAGGGAAGCAATACACATCTCAGTAATATGAATGATTTTATACTTGTAAATAAAAGTTGAACTGCCAGTAAGAGTTAGTATCGTTCTTAGAGAAAATGCTGGAGTTTTAAAGCACATTTTTAATAGACAAATAGATGCGTTTTTACTCACAATTGAAAGGCCTCGTTGTACTTTGCAGTCCAGCTGTTGTTTTTCGACTTGGTTGTGAATTTTCGTTTCTTCTCTGTAAGCTGTGGGCCGACCAGGTTAACATCCACAAATGGACGAAACATCCCTGAGGTCTGCCATTTCATGTCATTTACTGCAATCACTGGAAGAGAATGAGATAAAGAGTTCATAAATAGACACCGGGGGGGGGGGGGGGGGGGGACTTGATTCAATCGTCATTATCTCACCAGACACTTAAATGCTTAAATGCACAGATAAGAGTCCTCAGTTGAGCTCTTCTCTGCTGTAGTGCTCTCACCTCTGACGCAGAGTTTCTGCTCCGTGTTTCCAGCTGGGGGCGACACATCCAGCTGAACCACCGCTTCCCCAATCGACCGCTCAACCCCAGAGCCTGTCAATCCACAAACACTGTTCAACATATTACACTCACGTGGATGTCGTTTTCACACTTAATACTGCGAGTGTGGTTAAAAATATGGAATTCTAAAAGGAACGGATTTTAATGAAATGCTGTAAAATGTGCCATTACATATGATATAGTAAAACTAGTGGTACCTTAAGCGTAATCAAATTAGATGAAATATTACAAGATCAAGTAATGAGTAGGGGATTTGTTGGAACAGAAATTATATATTTGTGCATTTTTTAAATATGCATATTTAAAATGCAAAAAATATGAAAGGCATTAGAGAGTAATTAAAAATATATATATTTTTATACATGTATATTTATACAAACAAAACACATTAAGACATTACTGTTCAATATGTTACAAAAGATTTCTATTTCAAACAAATGTTCTTTTAAATTATAAAAAAACTTTAACAAAAAAAAACACTAAGAATAATAAGAAATATCAGCATATTACAATGATTTCTGAAGGATCAGGTGACACGGAAGACTAAAGTAATGGCAGCTGGATATTCATCTTAGTAATCACTGGAATAAAAATATTAAAATAGAAAGCACTTCATTTAAATTAAAATGATATTACACAATATTGATATTTTACTGTTTTTGGTGAAATGATCATAGCCCTTTTTTAACATAGGAGACAAAAAAATTATAATTACTGACCCCTTAACGTTTGATTGTATGCATGTATACTTTAATTTATTGTAAATTATTAATTTCTTCCATGTTCCTATATTTCTGTATTTAATTCAGAAGAGAGTCAAGGATGAAGGAATCTTCGGCGCACCTCTGTCGGGTCGAACGTTCTCCTTGGGGGTGATCCTGATGCCCATACCATTTTGAACTGCAAGAAGAAACGTTTCATTTGAAAAATATATGAGTCTTGCAAATGCCAAATAATTTATACAGAGTGTGTGGCCATGTGCAAGGGTTGATACAAGTCAGCCACTAAACGTGTGCAAGGGTATGTATCTCACCCTGAGCATGTTGTGTTGACACAAACGCCTTGATAAGAGCATCTGTGGTCTGTGTATACAGGGAGAGAGCATAACGCAGTGACGACAGCTCAGGGCTCTTCTCCAGGAACACGTTCTTTAAACCGTTCCCACCAGCATGGAAGAAGAGCTACCCAGTAGCAGGTTAGAGAGAGAGAAATGTGCATTCATTTCCTTCTGCAAAAGGTGCTACAGTTCTCAGTAACTTATTTCATCTGACCACATTATTACGTGTGAGAATCATGCCTGTGGAGAGCAGCTTTCTCAGACTCTTTCAGTTTCTCTCTCCTTCCCACACACTTTAATGACGCACCGATCCCAAGAACCCAAACACTTCATGTGCAACGAGTTGACTTGTTGTGACAGTTCTGTTTTTAAGCAGACAACTCAGCAGGCATGCCATATCCACCAACAAACCTTGATTGAATCCAGTGCTGCATCCAGGATCACACATTGCCTCGGTGACAAGCTCTTTGGCTCCGCCCCTCCCTATAATGAGAGCGAAGCATTAGCCACACCCACTGTCTTAGGCTATAGATGATACGTTTCAAGTGTTTATGGTTGATACCTTTAATTTAGACAGTTCTTTAGCAGCAGTAAGAAGTTGAGCTCCCTGTAAAATTAAAATAACATTTTCATTTTGAGGAAACGTTATGGAATAATTTTCACGATCAATCATCACTGTCACTTCTCTTTTGTCACAATCTTTTTTAGTTTTTTTGTAAATGCAAAATCCTTCAATAAAATCAAAAATGAAAAAAATGAAAGCAAGCAATAAATAAATAACACAAAAGGAAAAGTGAGGAAAAAGAGAAAAAGCTATGCAGCTATTGTGTTTTCATGATTGATCATGTCACTTCTGAATGCTTGAGTTCTGTACTCATTGCTATGTCTAGATAGTATGCTAACACTGACAATTGAAATAATAATAAGCATTGATAATGAGCACTTTGTGCCAGTAAAAGAGCATACATGGTGTTCTGAGAGCAGGAACAGAGAATCACAGTACTGTTTGTGTCATGACTTTAGTTTTTAGGTGTCTAACACTAAACATCATGTATATGTATCCTGTAAAATAACTCACTATACTGTCGCTGCTCTGAGGTAACACAACCGTTTTCTCCATGCAGATCAGAACATTCTTCCAGAGGTCCTTTAGCACACGCTTCAACACAGTCTTGTCACATATGTCTGCAAAGATGCTGAGGCTGCAACACACATCGCAAACAGACATGTGTATGTACGTTTTACATTTGGCAGTCGGGGGAATTTCTCTGGGGAATTTATGAGATACTGTTCTATTAAACAGGTTATTATTTCACTTTTCTCTGCTCTTGTTTAGAATGCCAAGTGTGCCAAGAAACAGACATAGACACATGGAGATCCTTAGTGTGGCAAAATTGACAACTGATGTGAAACTGGTCTAAAAGCTACTGAAGGAAGTTGAGCTGAACTGACTTCATGTCCAGGAACTCCATAAGCGGCCGCAGTACGTTGTCTGCATCCGCCTCCGCTGTGTTACGAGTGTTCTGATTCAGAGGTCCTTTAATCTGATACAGGATCTCCGCCATCTGACGCACACATGAATTCATACGCGCCTGGAAACTATACACATACAGAAAGAGAGAGGGGGGGGGGTGGAATGGTGTGGGGGAAAATTAAGATTCAAAATAAAAGACGACGGTCATAACATTACACACTATTTACAAAATAGATTTTTCTGTAGTGAAATGTTTATTTTGTATTCATTAATAGTTTGTTTATAGATGCATTCAAAATGCATCAAAAAAAATAATAAAATAAAATAAAATATTTTTTAGAATAAAAACCCCAAAACAAAAATAAATAGTGATTTTCTGACAGAGCTATTATGAAAAAGGTGATATTTATAAGCAGAACACTCAGAAACATTGTAGTATTGATATTTAGATGAAATTCAGGCTCAGAAAATTAAGTTTACCTCTTGGCAAACATGCCACTCAGGTTATCCAGAACAGAATTAAGCTTCCCTTGCAGGTCATTGAGGATATCTGCAGCCTCTGAGTCCAGCTGTTGAGAGTAATGCGCACACGCACACGCACACACACGCACACGCACGCACACACACCACACACGCACACACACAGGAAGAAGTGTTCTTAAATATCGAACTTAAACTAGGCAGAGGAGCGGAGAGGCAAGGAAAAGATGTGGGGAGGGAAAATCACCATGTCTGTTTGTCATGGATCTGCAAGTGCATCAGCATCACGGAAGGGAAACTAATTGGAAACATTCTCTATTAAAACCGTTTTTCAACGGTAAGAAAAATCTTCCGCAATACATCCATCAGATCCAACAACAGCTTAATTAATGCAGGTGTAGAAATACCAAAACAAAGAGTGGAGGAGTTACGCTTTCATTCCCATAATGAACGTTGGAAACATTTGTTTATCCAGTTTAATGCTGCTGAGAAAGGACAATTAAAACATTGCACAAGGGACAGTAAGGGATGTAGATTTGGTTCAGGGGGGTAGAACAGAGAAAACTTATAGGTTTTGATTGCTTTCTGTCTACTATCCTATGGCTAATTCAAAGACGGAAAGCACCAACAAGACTTGAAAAATATAAAACAGTATTATCTTTATCCTTGATTTGCACAAGAATGTGGCCCCAAAAAGTATTTGGACACTTGAACCACAATGTGTGAATGTGTCATTGCAATAAAGTATAAAACCAAGTGCTATTTATATTAAAGAAAAGCTGCGCAAGCAAGCAACAAATAGTTTATTTCAGATATATTTTTATTTGGACACTTTCTGGTTGTAAAATGTAGTGGAAATTGTTACATTTTAATTGTGGCTTGTGGACTTGCACCGAGGCCTATGAATGCACAGAACTGATCATAAATGCTAGCTTTTCTTGTAAAACTAACACTAAGTTTAATTGTTCTATATTTTACATACTAGTTTAAAAAAAAAAATCCTTCTTACGTGTACTGCGTTAGGCTAACCAGGACTTGTAATTTGCATGTTGTTGCTCTTTTGTTGGTTTTGATTGTTTCTATAACGTCCTCATTTGTAAGTCGCTTTGGATAAAAGCGTCTGCTAACTGACTAAATAAAATAAAATTAATAATAAATGCATGTTTGTCTGAATGTCTATGTTGCACTACAGGCATCACAGTGATAGGGAAAGTCTCCGGAGGAGGAAAGAGAAGCCAGGCTTCTAGCAAAACAACATGACACCGTCTCACACACACACACACACACACACACACATGATGATTATCGCACCTTTTTTGTGTCGACTGTTGCCTCTTTCTACCGAGGGACAGAGTGAAAATAACACGGGAAAACAAAAGAAAAGGCACAGAGAGAAGATGATACAGCTGAGAAAATCCTTGATTGCACAGATTGCTTCTCAATGTTAGAAATGACAAAAATACAGGAATGTTAACATTTCAACTGCAAAAGAAACACCACACACCTCTTTTCCCTCATCTTTGGGCTGAAGAATAAAATACAAACGAAAAGAATAAACAAAATGTTAAAAACACTCAAGTCAAACTCTGTTTTAGTCTGACAGATGTAAGGACTAGTCTACTCTCTAAGGTCACATTCACATTGACAACTGCATTTACTCATCACAGCGGACACCAAGTTAAATAAAGCCACTAGCGATAGTGATCTGAAAGCTGCAGGTGACACCGCTCATATTACCATCTCTCAGAGCTAGAACAATTACACATGATACATATTGTGTGTGAGTCTTTGTGGTTATCTTTTTGTGTAATGTGTATTAAGGGATGGATAATTTGCTTAGTGTGATCTGAATATGATACACTCCGGCTAGACCACCTGTCAAAGGTTTGGTAAGACTTTGTAAAGAAGTCTTTTGTGCAAATGTATCATTTGGTTGCATTACAATTAATTTCTAATTCAGACTATGATTAAAGATTGTATATGTGGTGTATGAGGAATTTGGCTATTGAAAATATAACATTTTGAATTAACTACACAAAATGACTTAAATGAGAATTTGTTTATTTTGCTGAAAAAAAACAATGCTTCAAGTCATTAAATATGATCTGAACTTCCAAAATAAGTAGTAAAGTTGACCAGACTTTCAACTTTTAAAGCACTCATAAAACACATGGATTGTCCTAATGATTGTTCCAGACTTATGCTCCAGAAAAACAATAACTGTGTAACAAAAACGGTAACTGTGTTTACCAAACCAATGATCGTTTATTCACTGACAACAGCTAAATCATATAATTTGCCTAAGGCACTTCATTATTTAAGCTTTCAATTATGGGTAATTGTTTTTATGTCACATCAGGGCACAAGAATCCTATTCCACCTAAAAACAAGACTCTGACAATGAGGTACTGGAGCCCTGGGGACAGCATCAGAGCCAAACAGCACACATCTCTCCTTCCCATCAGATTTACACACACTTACTCCTCACACTAATGAGACCTTGTTCTATCATGTTTCAGAAAGTACCGCACACACACACACACACGCACACACACACACACACACACACACACACACACACACACACACACACACACACACACACACGCATCAGCTTATTACCTCAGCTCCATCACCCTCTGTGGTCGTGTTCTCATCCTTGTGACAGAGAAACAAATTACATTCAATATTACACAGATTCTAGTTGATCCAGAGACTTTGAGGCAACACTACCACAGACAAACAGCGTGTGTGTGTGTGTGTGCGCTTGCGTGCACAAACCTTCTTCTCTTTGTCCTTCTTTTCCCCCTGATGCCAGAACATGGAAACAACACATGAATCAAAGAAACATACACAAACAACACACAAGATAAAAACTATAGGCTCTTACAAGCTAAATCTAAATGGGCACATATGATGCATTATTCAATACATTAAGGGAAATAAATGCAAATATTTTCTAATTTAGTTGTTATAACTTAGCATAAACATCATGAAGATGATCCCGGACCTGGGGTAGATGCAAAATATGTTTACATGTTTAATGACTATGTAAAAATACAGTATTCTAATAAATTTGAACAATCTTTAACAAATCTTCTAAAACAGATTTGCTGCACAAAAAAAGTATTTAAATAGAGAAATCAGTTCTTGTTATTATCGATGTTGAAAACATATGCAAAAAAAAACTCGCCACTGAGGATCACATGCCTCAATTCTGTGGGTGGCATCTTACTCTAGGAACTTTTCACTTCAAAATAATGAAGCTGCTTTCTTTCGCACTATTTCCTCATTGTTTGTTTTTGAGTGCACGGCCTGATTTTGCTGAGCTAGATGAGTTCCTAGGTCAACATATTTTGTTGACCCTGGAACAACATTTTAATGCAAAAATGTAGTCTTGACCATATCCCTACACCTAAACTTACCCATGAGTACTCCCTAAAATCAGAGGAAATGATAGATGAATGACACTGATACACAAGCACCAAACACTGATTGTAAGCACAAAAACTATAAACCGGTTCTTCAAATCTGATTGGGTAATCACAACGTTGTTCTAGGGTCAACACAGATGTTGAACCAGGAACATGTCGCACCTGGTAAGATCAGGTTCTGCGTCCAGGAGCTACACGCAGTGCAATGATTTTACAGCATCTTGCAGCACAAGCACTGCGTTTTGAGGATGGTGTTGAACTAGTTTAACTTTAAAAAAGTCATCTCAAGACTTTACGTTCTATTTCATGCCTTTAGCTGCACTCCATCGAGGTCTTTTTGACTGATTATTGCTGTCGCTTCAGAGTACTCGTACTCATCCCCAGGGCTGTGACCACCTTAGACATTAGGTACATTATATACTGAATATACACACACAGTACTAATATTACAAAATACTGTAAGTGTACACACCTTTTCTTTCTTTGCAACAGACTGCAGAAAGAATGAACAAAAATACAATAAGAATGAAAGTCAACAAAGGAAAGGTTTAAAGGGCTACTAAAGGCAAATATGCACATAGATGAACTCAGACACCACAATATCGTCCACACACAGAATTGAAGGGAAGAAAAGAATCTAGATAAATTATTCTACCGGGTAATAACAGGAAGAAGTTAAATAGAAGAGAATAATCTGGCTCCCTAAATATTTGATTCATCTGATCAAAGCATCTGATACGACGACAGACTACTTCACTACGACTGTCATCCATCATTTAGCTCCCACAAACCCACCTTCTGCCTGCCGAGCTGTACATACAGATGAAAGGAGAAACAACAGTCAATAACAGATGGATGAACGTTGAAACTTTGAACAGGAGCAGCCGAATGCTCAATGGGCCATTCACACAGTGTGCATTAAAAACAGCTAGACAGAGTGGACTGAAAAATTGAACGCAAAACTGCTATGCCATGTGACAACGACAGCAATCAGAACATATCTGATATTTAATATACAGAAACCAACAGACTAAATATCAAAATACTTATTGCAGTCACAGCAGGTTAGGTTTTATCGTTCCACATGGTTAGGACAGGCTGATTTCATCAACTGCTTTAAAACTGACATTCACCAACAGCACTGCATATTTAACAAATATTAATTAAAAATCAGTCAGTAAGGTTTCATGTTATTTTAAAGATATTTCCTATGCTTACCAATCCTGTATTTAAATATAGTAAAAACAGTAATATCGTGAAAAATGATTATAATTTAAATAACTATATTAAGGATAATTTAAGGCAAAGCTGAATTTTTAGCAGTATGTCTTCTAAAAGTTTTGAAAACAGTTGTGCTTCTTAGAAATGCAGCATGGATTTATGTCCATGATTCTTTGATGAATAGAAGTTTAAAAATATAAACCAACTCCGGTCTTTTGAATAGTAGTTTATGTTCTTTATAACATATAAACATTATAGCATTAGTCGCTTGTAAGAATTATTATTATTTTTGAATCAAACAGTACTGCTCTGGGTATTAAATGTGATGCTTCTATCTATGCATTTACAGTATTTTCTTTCTCCTCACACACACACACACTAGTGTGTCAGTCAAAAGTTCACTGCTAAAGAACATTACTACGAACTCAAGGACAGCAGAATATTTGTCATCGCTTCACAGCGTCATTTTTAAAATGCAGAATTAATTAAAAAAATGTCTGTACATGTCTGGCTTTAAAAGTGCCTGGACACAATAACACAAAGCAAAGCACTCGCACTTTAGGTAAAGTCGCTAGAAGAGTGCCTGCTGAGCCTAAAACTGCTGCTGGTCTAATTCAGTTCTTCTGACTAGCAACACGTCCCAAAACGAATCTTTAGTTAACTCTTATTTGACCACTTTTTATACAATACTGAAGGGAGGACAGGAAACTATGGGAATAAAAAACAGCCCATGATCAAAAAACGTTGGAACAAGACCTAAACAACAATCACAGGAGCACGATACAAACTACTGAAAGAATTACAACCAACAGGGTTTCACAACACACAATACACACAATACACAACTGGGTTGACTTATCTTTACAAAACCAACCTTATTCTCCTTTTCTTTGTTGTCAATCTACAAATAAAAATAAAAATCATACATTCTCCAATTAAAGTCCAGTGTGCCACCAATTTAAAATACCAACCTGCTAAAATCACATTACTCCACTTGCTCACCGATAGATCCTCTGCAGTAAATGGGTGCCGTCAGAACGAATCTCCAAACAGCTGATAAAAGGATAACTGATTCATGATAACTGGAGGAAATGTTAT
The DNA here is from genome assembly GCA_003573665.1 of Oxygymnocypris stewartii. Taxonomy (NCBI): domain Eukaryota; kingdom Metazoa; phylum Chordata; class Actinopteri; order Cypriniformes; family Cyprinidae; genus Oxygymnocypris; species Oxygymnocypris stewartii. The sequence continues at coordinate 26,635 of QVTF01024578.1, read as the reverse complement.
GGATTCGTATAATGCCTCAATGATGGATTTGTTTCTCACAAGCACACAGCTTTTCACTTCACAAGACTTTAATTAATAGACTCGTGTGGATTATTGTGTTTTTATAAGCAGTTTGGACTCTCATTCTGACGGCACCCATTCACTGCAGAGGATCCAATGGTGAATAAGTCATGTGATGATACATATCTCTAAATCTGTCAATAAGAAACACACTCATCTACATCTTGGACGCTCTGAGGGCTCACAAAAAGTGCATTAATTGTTTGGTGTATGATTTCACATTATGATTTTAAGGGTCATTTGTTTTCAATAGACTTTCCAGATCTTTCATGGTGTAACTCTGCAGTTCACTCACGAAGTGGAGCTGTGTTTTAATTAGCTTGTATTATGTAATGATGCTGATGTTAACTCATTAACATCACAGCTGGAGTCTAAAACACAAACTCCACAGGACACATCACACCAAGTATTCACTCACCTCCAGTTAAAAATATCACATTTGCATGGATTTAACTTGCATTTAAGACTAACTCTTTACTATATGAATACAGAGAACCTATATTTCACTCCTCTCTCATGCTCTTATTCAGATTCACTGCGCTTGGTTGGATGCAAGAATCAATTAAGGCACAAATCCTAGCTGTAGTAGTGAAAGCTTTTGATTCTTTTTAAAAGCTTAAGCGCTACATTAAATTATCTGGTCGCAATTAATGGGTCCATTAGGCTTTAATGTGTGTGACTGCAATCTAAAGACTCATCTGCTCTATTGTAATAACTAACCTTAAGTCTTAAAGAGACAGTTCATCCAAAACCATCCATTCTGTTTCAAACCCTGTATTTTCTTTAGTCTGTCACAATCTCTAATTATGTTTCACAAAAGCCAAACATGAATGAATAAATGAAAAGCAGACAGATGACTGTACTGTATATCAGCCGAGCTTTTGATTTTAATCCATGTTTAAAAAGCACTGACTATGATCTCTTAACATACCTCCGATCCTTCTGAATCCGAAATGCCAGACTGATGGGAAAGACGTAGATACATACGACAGACAAAAATAATAAATGAACAATTAAAACAATAACATAAATAAACAAACAAATCAAAAAGCAGCTTCATTTACACTACTGTTAAACGTTTGAGCTCAGTAAGATCTTAATCTTGTATGTAAATGTATCAAAAATCCCCTTCATTTTATAAACTAGGCTGTTTGGACATTTCTATTTATTAAAGAGTCCTGAAGAAAATGTATTACAGTTTCCAGAAAAATATTAATTGTTCTTAACACTGAATACAATAACAATATTTTTGAGCACCAAATCAGCATATCAGAATGATTTCTTAAGGATCATGTGACACTAAAAGCTGGAGTAATGGCTGCTCACAATTTAGCTCTGCCTTTAAATGAATAAATTACATAACAAAATATATTAAAACATTAAAAAACCTAAACGACCCCAAACCTTTTAGCTGCAGTGCAACTATGTGCTCTGCTGAAAGTCTCAGTGCTAAGAAGTCGCTGTACTGTCAGTGACTTGCAGTAGGCGTAAACTGTATGCTAATTACTGCATTGCATCCGCTCGCTTTGTCTGTCAGTGTGAAAAGCCATTTATAATGTTTTATATGTTTGATAAACAGCTTCATAAAGAAGCCCATCAGGTGAGACGTATGCCTGCTTCTCACCTTAGCATCTGATTCATCCGACTGGCAATGAGAAATAAAGCATAAGATGAGTAATAGTGAAAACAAAGAACACAAAAGAAAGAAGGTGCTAGGTAGTAGCAGAAGAATTTCACTGCCTAGTTGATTTACACAAAATCTTGCAAAACACGCACGCACGCACGCACACACGCGCGCACGCACACGCACACACACACACACACGCACACACACGCACACACACACGCACACACACGCACACGCACACACACACGCACACAGCTGTACCGCAGTGTTGAGTGTACAGACCTCATTGCCTTCATCATCAGTGATGGCCTGAGCAGAGGGAGACCAAAAGAAACAGATTTTTGTGTTTTTGACCCTAACTTTGAACACATACACTCATAAACAAGACCACATTTGCATTTGCATACACACATCTTTGTCTAACTGGAAGATATTTAAATGATAGTTTAGAGGACCAAAATATTAAATGTGGCCAAGCACTAAATGAGAGCACATAATAATAAGATGGACTGTAATTTTCACAATTTTAATTCTCAATTCACTTATGATTGGCAGGTAGCAGTTAATTTTGGACCCTATTAATAAACACTCAACACACCTCTCCCTCGTCGTCCTCTGGCTCCTCCTCATTCTCCAACTGGGAGTGAAAATAGAGATCAGCGTTTAAGTGAATTAAGGATTTTATACTAAGAGAACAACACTACGAGGGCTGGATCATTTGGGTGGCATAAGGTGGTGCAAAAAGGGCACTGCAACCTAATAAAATGGGTCTAAACACAACACCTACTAAAGCACACAAACCACACACAGAGGGTTTATAGGGATGGTCCATCTCAAAAATACATTGCTTCACCTACCCGCTCTTCCTCAACAGTATACTATACACAAAAAAATACAAATAAATATGCATGGTTAGCTCAGCTACTATAAACATTCACCACTCACACACATATCTACAGAGAAACATGCACACAAAAACTCTGAGAAACAAACTGACATAAAAAAAATAGAAATGGCATTTTCGTGTCTTGCGGTAGATGATTCACCAGTATTTCCAAAAAGATGTGGAACATTTGGACGAACTCGTGACAGATAATAAATTCAGTTCATTGCTCACCAGAAGTATATCATGCACAAAATGCCAGCAAGCCCAGTGTAATCAAACCAAAACCATACACTTCAGTTTCTCCAGTTACACAAGCAAACAACTCCATACTCGGAGCAGCACAAACATTACACACACATTCAGGGTAACTGCATCCTGAGGTAACGTGATGCTATTTGAGATTTAGGCTAAATGAGGTACACTACCATTCAAATGTTAAAGGTCTGTAGGAATGTTTTTACTTTTATTCCCGAAAACTGACTTTGTTTCTTGAGTAGAACACAAACGAAGATTTTTAACTCAAACCGTTGCAGTCTGTCAGTCATATAATGCAATTCAATGGGACTCATGGTTTAGAGAGAAAAGCCACTTACATATTGGATGCCCCCAAAGCAGTGTTGGGTGTAACGCGCTAGTAACATGTTACTGTAATTAAATTACTTATCCACTGAAAAAGTAAAGTAAGGGATTACTGTTCATTTTTAGGTAATTTAATTACAGTTACTTAAAGTACCTCAGTTACATACAGTAAATAATTTAAACAGTTCTAAAATCAATATTGAATTTGAAATCTAAATTTACCGTCTAAAGATAAAATTGAATGCAGCGGCTTTAACCCTCCGCGCGCCGGCTTGTTCACTTTCAGATTTCCCTGATTCACAGAGAAACCTTGAATACTCAGATACAGAAGAATAAAATCAACAACATCTAAAAAGCTTGAAGTGTCTACTTTTAAATGAACGAATTCAAATCGAAAACGAATATTATCTGATTATAAAAATAAAAAATTAAATCACGATTCATCTAATTTTCATCATTATTGAAAGAAGACCTACTATGAGTAATTGACCTCCTAAGACCAGCGCGATCTGACGCGGCTTTATTCAGAGAAGATCATTTCTGTCATGTATTCTTACCTACATTAATTAACGTGTTATTTTGACATAAACCTGTACAGATTTTACTAGCTGGGCTTTTCCTGAACATCTCGCCAAACTGAAATGTATTGTTTAACTTTTAAGCTTTTTTGTTATTCTGATATTTTGCAGAGTATTTATTTGTTAACCGAAAGAAGGTAACATCTTTTTATACAAATGTTTAAGTATTACAGTTGTTTTAAAGCTAACGGGCTAAACTATTCTATGTTTGACTCAAATTGAAAGGAAAAAAGAGTTTAATTTCTATTAAGGTTTATAGGGATTTTAATATGTAGCCTAATTAGCAATTTGAATAATTAAGCTACTTATTGAGTAACTAAGTTACTTTTAACTAACTTTTACCAAGGCAAACCTTGGTAAGTATACTTTTCCACAAAATCAGACTTTCAGTTATTCAGTTAACAGAACATTCAAAACACGCACAGATGAAATGCAGAGAACTTCACAAAATACACATGATAACACGCACACAAGATGAAATACACTTAACAAAGAATTATTTTGTGGCGTAAATAAAAGCACAATTTCTGTGTGCGGTAAAAATGCGGTAACAATGCGGTCTATTAAACCATCTGTCAAGCTTCACGGGATTTTAGAATTTGCTTTTAGAAACATTAGCTTAGACAAACTGTAGCTTAACCTATTCCACAGATTCTTGAACTAACAAATTACGCTGAGCGTATTGAGCGAGCGGAGTCTTCAGAAAGACGCTCTCCGCTCTGCTCGGTCACAAACCCATACTTTTGAACAATAGTGTAACTTAGGCACCACATTTTTGCTGCACAACCAAAAAGTACCATTGGTAACCATATTTTCCTGGATATTTGTAGTGTCACTTTACAATAGTACCACCACAAAAGGTTTCTGTAATAGTGCTGCATCTGTAGCAGAAAAAGCCTGTAGTAACTTCACGTTTACCTGTTTGGCTCCCATAGACTCAAACATCTTCTCCAACATCACACGCATCTGTTGGACGTTGTTCATCAACACGCAGGGCTGCAGCAGAGAGAGGAAAGAGCAAACAGCACAAGGAGAAAGAAAGATATGCATGTAGAGAGAGAACTTAGACCTACTTGGACTCTTAATCAATGTTAACAAGACACATAAGTCTAAAAACGTTGGTACACATATAGTGTTTGTTAACACTCACCGTCTTTTCCTTCTCACAGTACGAGGGGAAACTCTTGGCTAGAATAGCACAATACTGCAGGAGCACTTTGGTGATAGTCTGATTGGGAAAGAAAGAACACTATTACACACAAACGGTGTGAAGAGTAAATGAACTGCACCTTGTACTGCGCTGGTAGTCTGAAATCTGGAATGGCTGACAAATTGACTTCGTTGAAGATGCATTAAGCTGCTGTTTTGTTTCTTGAAATGGACCTCAATATGCTGATTACTGATAAAAATTATTTCAGAAAATATTACGATCATGTCAAATAATTGCATTTAGTAATTAGTCACAGTCTTTACTAAAATCTAATGAAATGTAAATCATCTCAGCTCCTACAAAACCTGTGTAGGCTTCAACAAAGACGTCTCTGCGTCAGACGTCTAAGTTCGATATGACTCACAGGCTAAGAAACAGATGGCGACGGTCTAAAGACAAACACACTGTGTGCCAGCAGCTTAAAATTCTCCATTTTCCATCTACTATCTTTCTGTCAGTCTGTGCTTTCTCTGGAAACATCTTATGAATGTATATGAATATTGATCTTCACCTTGGCAAATCGTCGATTGTACTGAGCAACCACTGCAGGATCAGGACAGTCTAGTTTCTTAATGATTTCAAAGCTTTGGTTGAGCTGAGTGAAGATGTCCACGACCGAACAGGAGAACAGAGCATGCTCAGAAGTCGGCTGGAACTGTGGAAAAGACGAGAGATTTTCAGTCGGAGAGGTTTCTTTAGCTAGTCTTCAGTTTGTTTGCTTTTATTTAATATCTCTACTTAATGTCATCCAAACGTCATGAGAACTATATGCATTGAACAACACAAATTTAATGAATCTTAAATACATTAAATACACATTTTTGCATAAATTGACAAAATGACATGCTGATTAGAAATTATGCTAAAAAAATATTGTTCAAAAGTGATATTTAACTTGAAGTTTTAGGTTTTCTTCACGCATCACATTTCATATTTCATCTTAGGCATGCTCTTGCATTAATTTTCAGGGGGAAAAAGTGGGGCAAACTGGTTTGTGTGGTGCAAACAAATAAAAATAGACATTCAAATTCACTCATTGTTTATATTATCATACTTTAAAACATGAAATGCTCATATGTTTATGATGCATTTACTGTACATATTTTATGATTGAAAGTCTGTGACAAGGCCCAAAAGAGCTGTTTAAAAAAAATGAAACTAATACTTTTATCCAGCAAGGATGCATTCAAAAATAACAATAAAACATTTACCATGTTACAAAAGATTTCTGTTTTAAGTAAATGTGGTTCTTTTGAACTAAAACATTAATCATGGTTTCGTCAAAAATATTAAGCAGAAAACTAATCTTGAGCATTAAATCAGCATCACAGATAAAAACATATCACATTTTAAAATATATCAAAATAGAAAACAGTTATTTTAAATTATGATAATAAGTATTTTCACCATATATTTGATTAAATAAATGCATCCTTGGAGAGCATAAATACACTTTTTTCAAAAAAAATAATTATATATTTTTTTATAAATATTTACCAACCCCCAAATTTTGAACAATATATTGTATTTTATACAATATATAGTCATTTTTAATCCATAAAATACATTTGAAAATTATAATAAATAAATGATTGATTTAGAAATGAATGCATTGTAGAAATAATTTCTCAAAACCATTTAAATTGACCCTTTACATAACTAAAAGAAAACCTCTTAGCAGACAGAAAGCAACAATTTAGTTTGACAAGGCTTGTTTTAAAGCCTGTTCGAGCAAGAGCGAAGAAGCCATGTATAAGAGAGCGCAGCACACAGAACTGAACCATACCCCCTCTCTTTTATCCCTCTCAAGGGCTCCATGCATAAACTCCATCGACACTTCCTCATTCTCAGCCAGCCACTGGAGAACAAACGGCAGAAACCACCTACAGATGGGAAATGAAAAAGAAATATAGAGAAACAGGAGGAGGAATAAAGCAGGAGGGCAGCGAAGCAGCAAGTAGTTAAGAACATTTAAACAACAGAGGAGAGCATCAACTAGAGATCCTAGTCGATTTGGGACTGTAGGTGATGACAGTGTGTGTGAGTGAGAACATAAAACTACTCAAAAGAAGAACAAACCGCAGGTTATTAGAAGAAACGAGAGTGAAGTTTAGCTAAAGATGCTCTGGAAGAGTTTTAGAAGCGGTGTGACTCACGATGGGTATTCTGGGATGGTGTCGGAGAAGGCGGGCAGGTCATGGACGTATTCGTTGTAGAGCCATTTGACTTTGAAATGCAGATTCATGTAGTCCGCACTTTTACATAACCTCAGTTTCTCATGCTCTGGGGAAACAACAAGCATGAGATTTAATTTCATCTTACCTGGTCACGAATCTCCCCCGGTAAACATTTACTCTTCAACATATGTATTCTTCAACGAGCTATAAACTAAGAATGAGCTGCTGTATCTATCTGAAAGTCTAGCTGTACTCATTTGACACACATACACTACAATTCAGAAGCTTGAAGGCTGTATGATTCAAAACATATATACATTAATACTTTTATTTAGAAAGGATGCATTAAATTGATCAAAAGTAACAGTAAACAGGCTTTCACATTTTTGCCAAAAAATTTAATATTTCGAATAAATGCCTGTTCTTTTGAATTTTATATTCAGAATTACATTCCCAATGTAAAACTGTATAATGGTTTCCACAAAAATATTAAAATTGTTTTCAACACTGATAATAATAAAGCTGCTAAAAAATAAAAAGACAATAATAAAAATATTTTTTTATTTAAATGTAATTTTGATAAATTCAAAGCCTTGGGGAGACTTTCTTCAAATATATCAACAAATCTTACCAAGCCGCAAACGGTTATGAACAGTAGTTTACATGTGCACACACATTCTCACAGAGACTTAACCATACAATATGTCTTACCAGCATAAAAATCAAGTCCGCGAATATGGAATGTGGCAGGTGCTAAAATCAAGAAAACAAGGCAGGAGAGAACGGAGAGAGGAAGAACAGAAGAAGTGCAGGTGTGCAATGAAAGAGGTGGTTTCGAAAGAAAAGGATGCTGACATCAAAAGGAAGAGTTTTATTTTTCAATGAGGAGTCTAACTCTAGTTTACTCCTACTTGGAAGATCTAAAAGGAAACCAGAGGTTTCTATTCTCTAACTCTGCTGTAGCAATGAGAGCGTGAGGACTTGAGACCACACACCAAAGAGTGCTTTGAAACTTTAGAGGGGTTTTATCATCAAAAACAGCATTTGCTTTGCTCTTTTGAAATGAAACCTTAACAATGCAAACCTCCCTCCCTGGCCACCCTGAAAATGATTCAAACTAAACTGCAAAAACAAGTATTGCATGTGCATAGTCACAAGAATGAGCACATTAACACACCGGCCATATTTATTATTCAGCACTCAGGAATTTGGCCCACATAATCATGGTGAGGTAGTCAGGAGGACGTAAGGCAGATGCTGTGTTCCTGTGGCTCAGTGGTAGAGCATTGTGTTAGCAGCGCAAAGGTTGTGGGTTCGATTCCCAGGGAACACACATACTGATAAAACATGTATAACCTGAATGCACTGTAAGTCACTTTGGATAAAAGCGTCTGCTAAATGCATAAATGTAAATGTTGTACTTGATCGCCTTTACTCTACTAACATTCCACTTGGTGTCAAAGCTATAGAAGCTGTCTTTAAATGATGAGGCAGTGCCTAATATGATGGCATCACAACTCATTTCAATTGCAAATTCACATTACTTCTCAAAGGCACAGAAGTAAAAATGGCTAGATTAATTCAAGGGTCAAAGAATTGCCAATGGAATATGTTCATGTAGACTAAACTATCTGCAAAGAAATGTTAATTAACATAAAAAGGGTTAAAAGAATGTTTACTAAGTGTGCAGCAGAGTGGTGTATTTATCGTGCATATATAACAAGAAACGCATGTCCAAGTTCACACTCTCATGACTCCAAAGGGCCTTATAGCATTATGACCTTTACCATTCTTCCAATGTTTGTAGACGATATGATTAAGAACTGAAGACAGAGACCGAAGAAAAGGAAAGATGGAATGATGTTAGGAGTAATATCAAATTAATGTGTAGTGAACACAAACATACTTCAAAGGGGCCACAAACTGCCTTTTTTATTATTTTGTACTGTTCTCTGAGATCCACTTACGATGTTATCAAGATTTTACATAAAACATAATTTAGATAATTGTTGGAACTTCATTAAAAATAAAGTTTATCCACTTTTTTTCCAAATGTTGGGATCAGAAGAAATGCGATGCGAAGACTGTGAATTTCCACAACTTCGCACAATACAGCGACCTGTTGTCATCAGAGCTTTCTTTGTCATATGATTTCTGCGTAGACCTGTGTTTTCCTCTTGTTATTTACACTAGATGCATGAATCGGTGGGAGGGGCTAAACACAGGCAGTGATGTAGATCTTCTGCGGAGGTGGTGTTTAGCCCCACTATTACATCAGTCATACATTCCACAATCTGTCGTTTTGGCAGACTACCATCAATATAAGCTGTTTTTAGACTAACAAGACAGTTTTGAGTTCAAAAATGTACAGGATGTTTTTATAGTACAATGAACATTAATATCTCAAAAGATCAAGGGAATTTTGGTGTCTCAGTTCATGACCCCTTTATGGGAAAACATGCTGCTCATACATATAAATGTATATTTCTTCATACCTTCCAGTGCATACTTCATGTCCTGAGCGAAGAGTGTCCACATGACCTCAGCACTGACCTTCCCCACATTCAGCTCCTGAGGAAACCTGCACAGGACACACCAGGTCAAACATAACAGCTCAGTGTGTTTGCGTGCGATATTCTGTGTGTATCTATGCAGTGACTGACTGATTAATGATGGAGCTGTACGAGTTCCTGTCCTCCTCTATGATGGAAACCATTAAGGTGATGAGTTTGGGCCAGAAGTCCAAATTCTGTATGCTTGGTCCTGGTTCCTCTACAGCAGCATTTTCCTCCTCCTTCTCATCTTCCTCTTCTTCACCCTCTTCTCCCACTTTCTTTTCTTGTGGTTTCTGTTGTATAAACAATTGCATGATATGACAGAACAACAGACACCGAATGATAGAACAAAAGAACAATGGACCGATAAAGATAGATAAACAGGTAGATAGAACAACAGCTAAAATAACAGACAAAAGAAGAGAAGGAACAACATAAAATATCAGAAAAAATGACAGACAGACATTAGACAGACAAAAACATTAGACAGACAGTCAGACAAAACAACAGATAAAATAACCAATTAACAACAAAAAGATAGATACAGAAAACAGATATAGAGAGAAAGAGATAGAACGACATAAAATAACACGACATAAAACAGAGTGGCATAAAAGAGACAGAACAACATATAGATAAACTGACAGATAAAAATGACAGAACAAAAGACAGACACAACGACAGACAAACAAACAGACAGACAGACAGACATACAGACAGACACAACAGAATGACAGACATACAGACAGATAGAACAACATTATAACAGACAGATAGAAATACAGACACACACACAGACACAACAAACAGATAGAAATAACGACAGACAGACACAACGACAGACAGACAGACAGACAGACAGACAGACAGACAGACAGAGAGAGACAGACAGACAGACAGACAGACAGACAGACAGACAGACAGAACAACAGACAGACAGACAAACACACACACACACACACACACACACACCAGACAGATAGAAAAAATGACAGACAGACAATTAGAATGACAGAATGACAGACCAATAGACAGACAGAACGACAGACAGAATGATAGACATACAGACAGAACAACAGACATACATACATACATACAGACAGACAGACAGACAGACAGACAGACAGATACACACACACACACACAACAGACAAACAGAAACAACGACAGACAGACAGATAGAACAACAGAACAACAGACCAATAGACAGACAGAATGACAGACAGACAGTCAGACAGAACGACAGACATACATACAGACAGACAGACAGACAGACAGACAGATACACACACACACACACACACACACACACACACACACACACAACAGACAAACAGAAACAACGACAGACAGACAGATAGAACAACAGACAGACGCAACGACAGACACAACAACAGATGGACAGACGGATGGACGGACAGATGGATAGACAGATAGATAGATAGTCTCTTAAAAAGTCTATGAAAGAAACTCAGAATTGATGATTCATGGGCCTGACATTTATGAACAAACGTGGTCTCTATGGTAACAGATAAATTCTATGAAATATTACTCATTTCAAGCTGATGTCTCATGTTGAAATGCTGGTATTACCCATGAGAACTCAACCTCTTATAATGACTTCATCTAAACAGATATTCAAACTTACTGTCAAACACGAGCGTATGCATCCCATCTGTGTGTACGATTGAAGATTGTATTCGTCACATGCAAACATACACCTGTGCATAATGCGAATGTATTTACTCACAGGCTCCGCGGCCGGCTGGAACTGTCTGTTGTACAGCTCTTGGCAGTTGTTAAAGACGTACTCATATGTGGAGTTGAGGCATGCTTTCACACAGTCCCTGACCACATGGGCGGCACGAGGGGGGGACTGCAGTTCCAGAACCTAGACATAGAGAGAAGAAGACAAGACGACATCTATATAAAAACAACGTAACACCCGCTAACGAATCAATAGTGACTAATCTCCGTTATGAAAGCCCGCACAAAAGCCTCTCTCTTACAGCACAAAGAAATCAATCTTCATCTCAAACCTTCTATTATCCTCTTGTACTGTATGAACTCAGGCAGACAGAAATGACTGAGCATTTATTCAAGAATATATGAAACACAATTGAATTACTCATCTCTATAGGATCTGTCAATCAATATATGTATTATAAATAAGACCTACATCCCAGTATAAAACAAGAAGAAAGGCACTACAGCATGCCATTGCTTGATTTGATTTAGAGGTATGTTATCTTACCTTCAGTCTGAAGAATGTAATGCTGGTCAGCAAATCCAATGTGGATTTGAGATCTGCTAGACGTGGTTTACTGCTGGCTGGGAAATTATTCTGGAGATCAAAGGGACAGAATGAAGATCACCGGAAGCCGTTGGTGAAATCAATACTTGAGGAGAAGTAACAAACATGAACAATGCATCACTTATATGCACACACGGACAGTGTTTACTGATCAATTCTAGAAATCTTTATAAAATGTATACATGCTAGACACTCTCAAAACCAGTGGAAAAACATATATATAGACCTGACTGTGATCGGCTGCATCTCAAACTGCACTGTAATGAACATAGTTTTGAAAGACATAATTATAAATAAACAAATACATTTATGTACATATGTAAACTGATTGGCGAATCATGATTTGTGCATAAAACAAACACTTTACAACATTTATATTCAAAGTTAGCATTAATTTTTTCCATTTTGATACATGGTCACAATCAAACATTTTGCAGAAATGCCCATTATGCATAAATTGCTTGGTTTTACTCTTTTCCATGACCACACTTTCAATGTTAAACCATACAAAAAATCCATTAATAATAATAATAATAATAATAATGTAAAATATCCAGCACCCCTGTGACCCTACAGAGGACAAGTAGCTTGAAGAATGGGTGGACAGAACACCTGTATATACACATTTTGTATGTAATATGCATGTATTTAACTCACATATCTAAATAATTGTATTATCTGTATGTTGTTTCTCTGTGAACCTGAAGCTTCTTTTGTCACCAAAACAATTTCCTTGTATGTGCAAATATACTTGGCAATAACGCTCTTTCTGGTTCAGGTGTTTATAAAATTATAATTAAATGTTTTAAAGATTAATTACTTAATGACTAAGGATCGTCTGGTACGAACATCTAAATTGTAGACTCAAGAACAAACTTTCCAGAATTGTATCCTTAGCAAATAAAATAATTGACAGGCCTCAGAATCAATTAACACAACTCTATGTGGAAAGGACAAAGAAGAAGACGAGAGTTATTCTCACAAATGGCTCTCATCCTCTTTTCAGCCAGTTTGAGCTCTTGAAGTCCGGTAGACGTTATAGAGTTCCTCTAGCAAAAAAAAATGTGTTTAAGAAGTCTTTCATCCCCAATGCAATTAGAATCATTAATTCAGCAACTTTTAATTGAGCAGTGTGTAAGGCTTGAACTGTATTTTTTTTGTTTTTTGTTATACGTGTACGTGACTAGTTATTGTGTTTTTATATGTATGTTGTTGTTCTGCTGTGTTGGTGAGCCAAAGATAATTTTCCACTTAGGTGGACAATAAAGTTATACAATACAATACAATATATCAATATTAAAATAAATAAATAACCACCAGCACTAATAAAAAACATCTTCAAAGGTTTATCAAGGAGACAACAGTTTCAGTGAAGAGCTTGAGAAATATAAGCTGCAGTATGACAACAAAGAATAAAATGAGATGACAAAAAAAGAACAAAACGAAGGTAAACAACATCATGTGTAAGCAAAATATTTCCGTCATTTTCCAACTAAGCTGTAATTTGTTTTACACCACACATCCTAGACTGCATGAACGCTGCCTGTAGATCCGGTTAAGGTAATGAACATGATGAATACTTACTCTGTATGTTGACAGGTCAATTCGGAGAGAGTTATGGAGCTGATCCAGAAGTCTAACAAAGCGATCTTTCTGTATTAACAGAGAGAAAAATGAGTCAGTGGTGAATACAATTTAACAAACAAAAAAGGATTTGCTATTTCTTTCTGAGTTTTGAAAGGCAAAGTATGATTTAGTTATGGAGTCAGAGCAAAAACTAGCCCCGCACGATGTGTTTCTGTGACACCAATCTCACTTTGAATGGAATCTAGACCTCGAGCCAAGGACACAGAGTGTGGACACATATACACATGAACAAAACATACTCTACAAACACCACAGACAGGCTTTTGGATAAATCCGTCTGATGGCAATGAGAAAACCTGAAAGGGAATCAAAGGTTCAGGGACACTGACAAGGTCTCCGTTATTCACCATGCTGGATCTTTTCAAAATCCTTGTATGAGCAAGACTCCTACGACAGAAGGGTCCAGTACAAGAAAAGGAGGGAATGGGAGAGTTTGTGCTGTGCACAGATCCAAGCAGCTGTATTTATGCTTTGATAAGACGAGCTGACATGATATCATCTTCAGCTGTCTCTGATTATAACAATCAGTCTGTGATCAAATGTGACATTATATCTTATACAGCAGGTATTTCCAGTCTATGAATTTGGCTGGGAACATTTAGTTCAATAGCACTAGGACTTTTCAATGTGTGTATCACTCTGCTTTCCTGTGTTCACGTGATAAAGACAGATAATCAGTTAGTCCGTGCATTAGCTGTGGTGATTTTTCTTTTTTTATATTACCATATAAAGAAATGTTTTAATATATATTTAATAATTATTTAATATTAATCTATACGTCTATTTAAATAGGTCCTGTGGTTTCAGCATCATTACTCCAGTCTTCAGGGTCACATAATGCCTCAGAAATCATTGTAATGTGCTGATTTGGTGCTCAAGACACATTTCTTATATTATCACTGCTGAAACGGTTGAAATGGCAACACATTTTTTCAAGATGCTTTCATGAATACAAAGTTGAAAGGAATTTCAATAAGCAATTATTTCAAATATAAATATTTTATGACAACGTATTTGTTACTGTATGCATGCTTATTGAATAAAATAATACATTTATTTCAAATGTTTGCACATTTATACAAAAGCACAGCTGTATTCAAAATACTGTAGCTTTTCTAATAGCAGGATTCTTTTTCATTTAGTAACAAAGGAAAAAGGTAAAGCTACATCACTATTATTGTCATTGTTCTGAGCAGCTTTACTGTTGATGGACCCAGGGAATAATCAAACCCTAAACCGTCCTTTGGTTGGGCTGTATTGGCTGTGTGCTATGCTAAGTTAACATTACCCCAAAGTTGGAGGCAGTGAAGCGGTCACAGGCGGAGACATTGGTGACTGAGGTGGGATGGGCGTAGAATGCGTTGATGTTGGCCAGGAGTGTGCTCATTACCGCAGGAATACCAGGCAGCATGTATTTATAGGACAGACATGCAAAATGCCTACAGGTGGACAGACACAGACATCCAGTAAAAAACGGAGCATGCCTTTATTATTCAAAAAGTGACATTTACTATTACTACTTAACCGTTGTAGAGTTATGTAATAATAGTAAATGTCACTTTTAAATATCTGATATTCATTTCCTTTAATAAATATGAGTATCTGGACTTCTCGTCTCTTAAACAACAAGTCTATCGTGATTGACTGCCTCTCACCAAAACAAGTCCCACTATTTAATAGACCGAAGTCTAGGTTAGTATCGATTTATTATCAGAATTATTTAGAATTAAAGGGATAGTTCACCCAAAAATGAATATTTTGTTATTATTTATGCTCATGTTGTTCCAAACCCTTCATTCATCTTCAGAACACAAATTAAGATATTTTGATGAAATCTGAGAACTTTCTGACCCTGTATAGACAGCAATTCAATTATCACATTCAAGGCCCAAAAACGTAGTAAGGACATCATTAAAATAATCCATGATCAGTGAGTTTATGATGCTATGCGAATACTTTTTGTGTGCAAACACAAACAATGACTGTATTCAACAATTTCTTCTCTTCCGTGTCGGTCTTCAATGTACATACGTACTTCCTAAGACCTTTCTGGGTCTTGAACATGCTGTCTATGCAGGGTCCGATAGCTGTCGGATTTAATCAAAAATATCTTAGTTTGTGTTCCGAAGATGAACAAAGGTCTTACGGGTTTGGAACGACATGAGGCTGAGCAAGTACTACATTCCCACTATTTAAATACCTAATCAGGATTAATGTGTTTAACAGGTCTCAAGACTGACTGATTATTGATGTGGTTACACAATGCTACCAGCAGATACTTCCTATCGACAGTAAAGGACTGTCAGAATACAGAAATGCTCCAGGGCTTACGTCATGGCCTGATAGATGGATTCTATTCCGTAGCGCATGGCAAATTCGTCTACAATATCCTGAGCAATCTCATCAAAGTAGACCTTCCAGGCATCATCTCCTCGTGCCGTGGGCAACTTCACCACACCTTGTCCTTCAATGTCCGTCACAAAGTGAAAAAAATTCTACAAAAAAAGAGAGGGAGAAAGAGGCTCAGTGATGTGCTTTGCTATAGGAAGGATTGTGTGTTGTTTGCTTTCAAGCATACACTTAATATTTTAGATATGATTTATGTAGGTTTTAGCAATATTTGTAACATTTTCACAGCATTATTCTCGCCAAGGCTGCATTAATTTGATGCAAACTTCAGTCAAAATTGTACAATATAATTGCAATTTAAAAAGTGTTTTAATATATTTTAAAATGTCATTCGTTCCTGTGATGCAGCGGTGAATTTTCAGCATCATTACTCCAGTCTTAAGTGTCACCTGATCCTTCAGAAATCATTCTAAAATACTGATTTGCATTATTTTCAATGTTGAAACCAGTTGTGCTGCGGTGGAAACCATGATACATTCTTCGATGAATAATTCAAAGCAACAGCATTTATTTCAAATATAAATATTTTTGAACAATATGAAGGTCATTATGGTCACTTTTCAATAATTGAATGCATCCTCGCTGAATAAAAGTAAATTTTTTAAACAACTTAACCCCACAGTTTTTGCACAGCAGTGTACACAGACACTCAAAAGAATTCGACGTGGTGTGTGTGGTGCTTTACCTCGTGCAAACAGGTGTACTGAACATGATACGGGGCCACTTTCTCTTCTCCTTTAATTTCCACACTTATCTGTAGTCTGATGGCCCCTGATACCGCTGACTTGTCTGTGCGTTTTTCTGCAAGATAACACATGGCCATTACATATCTGATATGAAAGACAATTCTTCATTTATCACATCTCGTAATGGTGACCCTTGATCCAAGTATAGTAGTAGATCCAGAAACATTTAAATCAACTTTTGTTTTCAAGAGAAAACAAACCGTATCTTCAAATGAAAAGATATCAAACTCAAGATTTTAAAATGAATACTAATACTGAATAGTTCCATTAGAAACAATGTATTGTTTTAGAAACATTTTACAGAATAGAATAGACAAATGTACTGAGCTTTAATAAAAAACTACTTTCTAATTTCTGTAACATTATTATGCAAAGACCATCTGACTGACTGTAAAGGTCCAGCACCAATGTTCGACATATTCAATTCATTATGCACCTTTTCATGAATAGCTAAAGCTAAATTTTGCATATTTCACAGTCACAATCTTACTCTTGATCTAAATGCATGCAAATCATTCCATTAAAGGATTTGAATGGGATCAGCCTTATTACAATATTAAGAATTATATATATATATAACAAATTAGAGTTAATATTTCAGGCATAGATCATTTATGACCTGCACGGCAGCTGCAGCACTTAAACAGACAGATGGTTTCATTTCTTGTGTGACATAGCCTCAATGGAGCCGTTCAGTTTGTAGTCTTAAACTCTTAAGAAAATGACATGGGTTCCCTTGAGAATTTCTAATGGGTTCTTTAAATATCAGTTTTAGATTTATGAGAAAAATAAGGTCTTCATTAGCCCTTCTGGAGCAACTTCAGCTTTCATTTTTTTTAACAACTTGCATTAAAGCACATGGAGGCTTAAAAATTCATGTTTGAGATGTAACAGCGTGCAATTTAATTTGTAGAACAAAAAAACATTTTCAAAATTCCAGAGAGGACCCACAGCAAATTAGACTTCAAGTTAGTCTACATGCCTGTACAGCTTTATATCAGGAGTGCTACAGTACTTTCAAAGCCCAAGAGAATAAAACAATTATAACACCCCACAATGAAACATACATAGACAGAGAAACTTACCAAGGTTGTACCAGACATCCATTTCTCCGCTGAGGGTTCGGACCTCGATAATGCTCTGACCCAAAAAGTCATCAGATTCCCTCTTCAGACGCTGCTTCACACGAGACTTGATATCGTCATCTTCATCCCACACACGCAGTTTAATACGGTCAGATGAATTGTGGCACTCACTAGGGAGGAAAAGATACATTTGTGAACAAATCACAGCTGCTTCATAAAGCTGTGACTTCAACAAAGTTCACGACTAATCAATATTAACACAAGTTGCTATATATTTTTTGACAACTGTAAACAGTGTACAGTTATGATAATGAACTTAACTGTATTACTTGTTATAATTGTTTACTGTGATAGCTTATTGAATAAATGTGTTTTAATTAAAAAAAAGTATTATCTCATTTTCATAATTGTTTTTGAAAGGGATAGTTCACCCAAGAATGACATTTTTGTCATTTACTCATCCTCAATTGCTCCAAACCTGTATGAATGCCTTTCTTCTATTGGTTGTTGGTAGCCACTGACTTCCATATATTTTTTTATTATTTTGTATTATGGAAGTTAATGGATACCAGCTACTGTTTGGTCACCAACAGTCTTGAAAATATCCTTAAACATATGTTATTGCTTTTATAAACAACAGGTTTTATATACAACAGGTTATTAAATAAAGATAAGGCACAACATTACCATGGTTGGGTGGGGGGGGGGGGGGGGGGGGATGGGGTCATGCTGTTTTGTCTTAAAACTCTGCTTAACAATGGCAATATCACAGTAGCTTTTATAGATTATTTTAAAGATTATTGCTTCATTTCTGATGTATTATGCCATATTAGATTATGCAATGCAATGCAGTATTTTCCTGCATAACACTTTTAAAAGTAGTGTGTGATTTAAATTTGCCTTTAAAATCTCCATATTTTTTGTAAATAATTTATAGCCATCTTAGTTCAGCAAGAAAGCTCCCCTTGTAAGAAAGTCATTGTACACTGTATGAATGAAGTCAATGAGGTCTCTTTAAAACCTTATATTAATATCTAACTATTTCTCCTAGCCTGCAATATGATAAGATGGAGAGAAAATAGACACTTTTGATAAAGTCTCCTGCTTCTGAGATTCTGTATTTTTCTTGTCCTGAGTAAAATCTCCAGTAACTTCATGCATCTCCTGTTGGGTTTGAAAAGAGATCTCAACAATCACACAAACTGTGATCAGATTTTCCATGATACCAAAGTGTGCATTTAAATCTCAGAGACTCAGATTACCTGAGCTATTCTATTCACGTTTATTTTACAGCTCTATACTCGTTTCTATTTTTACTTCTCCTAAGAAACCTTTGGAGAAAAAGGTGATGACATAACAACGCCTAAGCAATAATTGCCTGATTACATTGAAAAGAAATGAGAATAAGAACACCGCAGATAAAAGCCAGGATTCCAAAAGAACAAAGAGAACAGAAAATACTGTATAAAACTCACAAGTTGAACGTCTCCTCCCACACAGGGTTGAGGTTACCGTAGATAGTTTTGGTTCTCTTCTTAGTCTTGCCAACCTGAACGGTCACATACGGATCACTGGAACCAGTTCTGTCTTTAGCCTGCAGGCCCTGAGCGCTCACCACTGGAAGACACACATGAACACACAGCCTCTTGTAAGATTAACCCACAACCAGTAAAAAAAAAAATTAAAATGTATTCCAGTGCAGTGCACATTATTAAAAGCTCTATTAGAAATCTGCATTTATACAACCATCCCTTGAACATGTAGATTAGTGAAAGGCCTCAGAGCAATAACAGCTGTCCCCGTACCCGTGATGGAGATTTTGGCAGACCACTTTGATGTTCCGTCGAGCACTGTCTGTTTGATGGTCTTCATCTGCTGAGCATGGTTCAGTTTAGTTGCATTGAATGCAAGCCTTATAATTTCAAAGATTTCCGGCCTGTTCCTCTCTCGGATCTTCATGCGGTCCTTCATGGCCGATATGATATGCTGGGTTCTGTCCTCTGCTCCCGTTTTGGAGCTCTTCTCAGCAGCTCCTAGCAATTGTAGAAAAGCATTTAATAATATCATTTAAATCTCTAAATAAAACATGCAATAAAAAACATGACAAATACTGTATACTATTTTACATTTGTACTAGGGCTGTGCAATTAATCGCATCTGCATATCGACAGTAAAACCGGTATTTCATAAATTGCATAGTGTGTAATCTTAAATATTTCATACTCATTTTTACGTGCTTTCTCCTCACTGAGTTGGCTACTTTCATTTAAAAATATTTTGTCAATGGTACAGATGTAATATTCATAGGTGATGGTGCTTAAAAAAATAAACAGCTAACTGTAATTTCTGTATCACACTAAAGTAATGATCCATTTAGGCTTGTTTTTCTGTATTTGGTCAGTGACTCACTCTGTAAACAGTCTGCGTTGAGAAGCTCCTGGCATTTTTCGTGGCATTTGACTCCACACTCTGAGCAGCGCATGCCCTGCCGCGCGATGCCCCACAACAAACCCTCACACTCGTAGCAGTAGGTAGGTGCGGTGGCCGTCCACACTTCAAAGTTATGGGGTGTCGTGCAAGAAATAGGGTAAATCAGAGCCTGGAGGGTCTTCTTGTACACGTGATTCTTCTACAGGGAGAGAAAATACACTGAAAATAGTTTCTGCCAGAAATGATGACCAAATGAGAGCCACGTCACATATTTATCTACATTAAGTGTAGGTGTCATACAATTTTTTTCTGTTTTGAAAAAGGTTTCAAAAACATTCATCATTCTGGAACATTTTGAAGGGTACCTTTACATTTTGCTAAAAGACATTTTAACTAGAATTATGTAAACAATTACTCTATTATCATTACAACGCGAAAAAAAACACAATGCCATGCAATGAAATGAAAAGGAGGCAGATGCTATCAAGCTATAAAAATGACAAAGCACTGGTAATATAATAAAGCTATAAAAAATGATTGGTCTGCTACTGTATATTACTTTAGAAAGTCTGCTGA
Organism: Oxygymnocypris stewartii; assembly: GCA_003573665.1. Lineage (NCBI taxonomy): Eukaryota > Metazoa > Chordata > Actinopteri > Cypriniformes > Cyprinidae > Oxygymnocypris > Oxygymnocypris stewartii. Next base: position 5,756 of record QVTF01024578.1, on the reverse strand, counting down.
AAGACAATTATTTATTTTAATTTTTTAAGTATATAAGTGTTACTTATTAATTTTTAATGAAGGCATACGATACAAATCAAAGAATATTTCCTGAAAATTACATTCAAACTGTCACATGGTCACTGGTTATAATACATGTGACCACGTGACATTTATAATCAATGATGTTAATCATTGCTTTTCAGTGAGTAGTAACTTATTTTCTTTTTTGCAATGCCATTAAAATAATACACCCTCTCTGTTTTTTTAAATGCATCGTCTGGACACTTTATCCATGCATATTTCATTAAATAGTTTTCTTCTCTCTGGTAAAATATGCTGTACTCCTCTAATCATTTACCTCGCCCACAATCTACTGTAATCTTGCATTTAGATCTACCTCCATCCAATCAACAACCAATGATAGAACCAAGTCCTGCACTCCATTTGTTCTTTTCAATAATCTGTTTCACTTAAATCTCTGTCGCTACTCTTGTTACAACATGAACAACTTGATAAAGTGAGGAGCAGATAGATGACAGATGTTTGTTTATTTCGCATCTCTTACCAGTTCTTCGTCCTTCAGAGAAGAGCGTGCACCTAATGCATGTAAGATCCCTGCTTTCCTGGACTGCAAAAGAGACTGAGAGGGGAACAAAGAATGGGCCTAATTATTAACAACTAGTAATATTAGTACTCATTATACCATTTTGTGCTCTCCCAGTGGGTTTAGCAAAACTGTCTTTAATGTTTCTTTAAACACCTGATAAATGTTGCTCTATGCTTGAGTCGACTACATTCCCATTAATATTGTGATACATTGTGAGACCCCCTCGAAAACAAGATGGTACATTTCATAGCTAACTCTATAAATAAAGAAATACCATAATAAAGAACAGTACCAACAACACACACGAAAACCAGCCTAGGTAGACCGCTGATACAACAGGCTGAACTCTCGGTGATTGTGGCTAAAGGTAGACCAACACGCCAAAGATTGATTTTCCATGAGATCAGAGATAAGAGCACGATTTAGCCTCTCATAGCTAATGACAGTGATTTAAAACACGCAAATGGCCTGGCTTTATCTTTTCTCCAGCCACCAATTGCTCAGCAAGTCAATTGTGGTACAGGGTGAGAGAGGGAGCTGGCAGGTCATGGTTCAGTCCATGAACAAGAAAGCTAACTACAAGGATCGATATTACATTGCTTGGAGAAAATGTCATTTCTACAAATAAAACGAAGAAAAATCTAGTTACAGCATCATACAAATCCAATGAAATAAGAGTAGTTTACCCCTTATTTATCATTTGGATGGCACATTTAAATGATTATTAACAAAAAGTATTAAAACTTAGACTCAAAATAATGAAGGATAAAACATGATAATATGTATCACTTGTATCAAATTCTTGAAAGCTCTAATTATGGGTAACATTGTAAATGTTTAATGTTAACGCAAGTGTTTAACCAAAGAACACTACTATTATGGAATATATTATGATTGGATAATGTTACTCTTTGTAACTTTTGTTAATATATATTAACTTCTAATGATAAAATGTTTGACTATATGTACACGTTGACATTAAATTAGGCAACATTCAACCGCAGCATCCAAGTTTGATTACACAGAAATATTTGATCACCTAATTCAGCAACAGACCAATCAGAATCGAGCTTTCTAGAGTTGTGCAACAACCTGTTTATATTCAGCTTAAAACATCTTTTACCAAAAAAATAAGCGTTTGTTGGCATGAAAACTGTTGCAAATCACAAGCTCCAGATGAAGCCTGTTTTTATTTAGCTTTTTTTTGTCCCCTCCACAGCGTGTCAAATGTATCTGTGTGGGCTTCAGTTTTTTTGTGTCACAATCACAAAAAAAAGACTGATTGATGAAAGTCCTCAATTTCTGACTCATGGGCACGTCAGTGAACTGGAGGAGAAGACGAGTACTTTAAATAGAGCTCAGTTTCTCAATCGTACGCACATATGTCTGGTTTTTAATGCACCAGTCACATAAGATGTCCCTCTTTAAGGGTGAAGAGAAGACATTCAATTATTAGATCGCTGGAAAATTGCATTGACACATTGACTTGAACACCAAAATCCATTATAAACAAAAACAGGCCACTTGTAATATCAAACCCCAGACAGAATGTCATGGTCATTCATTGGTGATGTAGTATTACTCCAATCACACCAGAATCAAGCAGCAAATCAAAGATGATGGTATCAACACACTGAAAATTAAACTGAGCACAAATCATTTTTGACACATAATCTACATCATATTTTGTGTGTGAAAAAATGACATCACTTTTGCCTTCAGTGTGGACAGACTGATTACTCGTCACTGGAGTCTTCTTACATCATGTCTTTTAAGACACCGTGTTATAGCTTAAATAACAATTTAGTTAAAAAATGAAAACATATGCCTGCAAAATGTATAGGATATATGATTCCCTTTCAGTCTGCTTAAAAAAAAAAAAACAAGTACACACACACAACACACACGCACGCACACACACACACACACACACACACTAATAGAAAGGTTTACTTACCATGGCCTAGTAATGAAGGAAAGCATTAAGAAAATAATTACAACAAAAGATCAGATTTCAGCTTAGATTAGATAAGAGTTAGATTATAATTGAATATTATAATTACAAATATTTTGATGCAATTAGTAGACAGGGAAATATTACCAAAACGTGACAATGTTGCATTTCAATTTGAAACAATATGAAAATAATAATAATAAAAATCACTCACCACTTCGCTAACCAAGGGGATAGGCTTCTTCTTCCTAAGGTCAGGCATGCTATCAATGCCCAATATTCCTCCTCCCCTGAAGATAATAATATGGATATTCCAGTTATGTAACATGAATGTTTGGTAAGAACAGCTAAAGAACAACATGGTTCAAACAGTGAAAGTGAACGAGTAAGAGATCATACCCAGGTTTGGCCCATGGATGTTTGTTATGGTCTCCATTGATATTCTGTTAAGAGGTTGATCAAATTGTGATGCATTAAAACAAATATAACATGTTAATGTTTCACAAAGACAACAAAAACAGCACTTAATAAAACCGTGGGAAATGGAGAGAAAGAGGAACAGAGAAAGCCCTGTCGTTTGGTTGACTGAATTTCACCGCTATATTCATGAATATACAAGCAGAATGTTCCAGTCATGAGAACAAGTCAAGACAAGATTAGACACGCAAAGACTCAGAACTCTCTAATGTAACTTCCTGTCAGAAAATCACAATATAATATACTTTCAAGATGCACAATAGCAAACTAAATCTAACTAGAGAAAAGTATGTTTGCTTTTGATGAGAATGCAGAAAGATAAAAACGTATCTTCCAAAGAAGCAATTATACCAAGCTTTGTAAAAACTAATTAGAATAAACAAGTTAGAAAATTGTTTAATAACTTTCAAATATTTGTATATTTTAAGACAAATTATTGAAGTAGCATTTATCATCTGTCAAAAACAGATTCTTTTATCTCTTAACTCATCATTTGGCAACAGGTTGTGCACTAAATTAAGCATTTCTTACTCCAAAAGAGATTAATTGTTAATGTAATTGTAACAAAATCAATAAATTCCCTATGCAAAATCATCTGTAATGCCAAGCCCCTCAAAGCAAAAAGTCTGAGGGAAAAATCCTTACTATAAACTCTGACTCAGCAACTCTAGGCCTTCAAATGAATCTGCCATCACAGTTTCTATTTTATACAGTATGGCCTGGAGGGATACTTTAATGAGCCACAATCAATAACACAGACTGAAAATGTGTGTAATGTTTACAATGCAGCATAGACTACAAGACATGATTGAACTGAAATAAAACAGACACAAGTAACTCAACACAATGCAGGAAACCCAAATAAAGGGAGCCTGTTAGCAGCATGCACATTAAAGACCTTCAAACAGCATTATTTATCTCGAGCAGAGCCAACATAAAAGATCAAAGCACTTTTTAAACCATGTGAAAAATATATAACCTGATCTTCATCCTGGCTTCCATCTGAAAATAACAACAAACAGCACATCAAGCTATCACACCATTTTAAACCGGAACTAGACAGCACTCTTTAACTAGACATAACATTATAACGCAATTAAACTTGTTGTCCAAGAACATATTTACATCTGCAGACAGGGAGTTTAATAACGCTGTGTATATGGACCGAGAACATGAACTGCATAGCTGTGGGGATTTCACAATTGATCCAGACAGTTCATTAAAGTTTCACTGAGATGTATAATTTATTTATTATGGCTCCTAAATTTTCACTGCAATCTACTTTCATGTCAGATTTGTTTTCATTTCAACTCGATGAGTGTAATTAGTTTGTTTGAGCCTGGGAACAAGACTAGTTAAACACCCAGCAGGATGCTTTATAATATATCTGCAGGAAAGGACCAAACACCCACTGGCTACGTTTCTGATGAGATCTAATATTTTACTGATACAAAAAAGTGTTTAAATGTTATTAGTGAGACATGTTTGATGTGCATAGACATGGAAAAGCACATCAGAATGATTTGCTTTCCTTTTCTGACAAATTTCAAAGTGTTCACAGAAATTCACTAACACTGCCAATTTGCAAAAAACAGACAAGAACTTCTAACACATGACAATGAAGGAGAACAACGAATAGTAAAGTTTAGAGCCTCCAAACTCAATATACCTGGGTTCAAATCATCTTCAGAAATGTTGACATGGTCACTATACTGAGTTGTCTTCTGGACTCTCTCTTCTCCCTTAGAATCTGCTGGAACTCCTGAGGCACTTCAGACGACGTGCATCCCGCTGACTAAGCTCTGCTTCACTACCTCCTTCTGTAGAGGAATCGAGGGGGGCTTGCGTTTCCCCCACCAGCATTCTTTGCTCCTCTTCTACTGATAGTTCCTCGGGGAAAAAGAGTCTGGGATAAAGTACTGCAGAGAAACACTGTGGTAAATGAGCATTGGTTGGATGTCCAGAAGTAGCATCTGATGCATTACTGGTGGTGGAGTCCAACCCTGGAGAATTTAGATGTTCTGAATGGTTCATTTTTTTGCTGGTGAAGAGGCGATTCAGGTTTTGCTTGGTGGCGATGCATTGAGGTATCTCTACGAAACTTTTCTCAGTACCGATGGCTTGAGGCTGCTCAGAATAATTTGTTTCTGTTTGTGTAGTCTCCATCTCTATTTGAGGCATGTCTAAATTTGGTGTCTCAGCATTTACAACATTTACCATTCCTTGTTGTTCCTTACACTGGGAGATCTGCGTATGGACTTCGATCCTTTCACCAGGCAAAGTAGCACTAGCTCCATCCATCTTCTTCAAAGCTCCCCGCAAGGCAGTTTTGAAGTCAAGAACTGCTCTACCAAACTTTTTTACATTAAACGCCACATTACGGTCATCAGCAGAGCCTGGCTTCCAATCAGGGACATTTGGATTACATGTACCTTCATATAGAAGGCCCCTAGATGACTCAATCATCACACTTTCTATTGACTCACTTTTAAATGGAACTACGCAATTTTCACAAGACATGCAATTCTGATAAACAGAGCTTTGAGGACATTTACCATCTGCATTGCAATTATGGCAGCCAAAACCAGGTTCTTCAGGCAGCATTTCTGGATCATACAGCTTCCAATCTTCTCTATTGCTTGGACTAACAGGAGAGTTGTAGTGTTTACCAGATACTATTTTATCTGAGATGCCCATCGTAGAAGTGCTTACAGCTCTTGATGGGTCCCAGCTGTC
>QVTF01024577.1:0-45724 GCA_003573665.1 Oxygymnocypris stewartii | reverse complement strand
TTGAAACCCGAGTAACCCAAGGTTGTGGGTTTGAATCCGGCTCTGGCAGGAAGTGTCCACGATTGAGGTGAGACCCTTGAGCAAAGCACCGAACCCCCAACTGCTCCCCGGGCACCGCAATGTCGGCTGCCACTGCTCCGCTTGGATGGGTTAAATGCAGAGAACACATTTCACTCCTCATTATACTCTGTATAATTGTGTATGTGACAAATAAAGCTCATCTGAGCTTAATTTGTATTTTGTAACGTGAATGTGGTAAAGTCTCTTGCTCAAGACTAAAACAACGAGTTGAAAACATAGCGAGCCACAGAAGAGACACTGTTTCTTGAGCGCGATTCGAAACACGGACAAATGTGTTTCATTCATAACCACTCAACCCCCCCCCCCCCCCGACACAGTTTTGCGTAGGGCCCCCAGAAGTCTACGATCGGCTCTGAACTTAGGTAACACTTTTTTTATCACAAATATTAATTTGCGAGTGATATTTTGGTTGAGATAACCAGTGGCGACTATATCAATTTACACATTAGGCTATAACATAAAAATGTGCACGCAATGCCTTTTTTCATGATTGTTTTGTGATCGCATCATTTGTTATGTTGACGTAATAAACTGAGACGGCGTGCGTCAAAGCTTCGGTATAAAAACCGCCCGCGTCCAGTTGTGGCAGCATTAAAGAGATCAAAAATAACAGAGATGTACAAAGTGCAGAAAAGCAGTCTATTCCGTGTACAATTTGAACAACAGGTCAAGCTGTCAGGCTTTGTGGATATTAGCAATATCGTTAACTATTCTTGTTTATAATCGAAACTAATATGGCTTCTTGTTATCAAGATCTTTAGTGTTTTGTTAATGCGTGAACTTCATATTATTTGTAGTGCACTTGCCATCCAATAATCACAATCAACTTTGTACTTGGTTACCTTTTAATAAACTTCTGCCAGATTTATAACAAAATCTAAACAATAAATGCCTCCCTAATGCGGCATGAGTGATTGCTTTAACGCCTCAGTTCAAGCGGCATGTGAACCAATCAGATCTTTCTCTTTACTGCTATAGTATGAAATTAACATGAATGGACATCAAAATGTATATTATAAGAGCCTACCGTACATCTTAATAAAATGCCTCATGTAATCGCTCATTCTGTGTTTCAAACTGCGGAAAACATGCAATTCTGGTACATTTACCATAAGCTTATTAGTCAGCTAGAAAAAAAAACTATAAAGAGGAACATTTTGATCAATTTATGCGCTATATTGCATATTCATATTTTTACGGAACCTGTTGTCTGCATCAGGGTATCCCAAAGTGGGGTTCGCGAACCCCTGGTGGCTCGTGAGGAAATTGCAGGGGGTTCGTGATTCTGTACATTTATCGTTAACTAATTAAATTTAATTTAAATGTTTTTGACGTTTAATTCACACTTTAAGTGAACACAGGACATCTATAAGATTGATTAAAATGCTGATAAAGACTTGAAAGTATGAGACATAAACACATGACTGAATTATGACTGAAATATATAAAAATAGAACATTTATTCTATGGCAGCTAAAAAAATTATTTGGCGCCTAATTTTGTTTAGACAATATACTAATTTATTCTACTAACCCAAACCCCAACTTAAGTCTACTAATACTCTAATGAGAGTTATCTGACATGTACAGTAGTTACTTACAGTGAGTAGAATGGCTGTAATTGTAACCAAATGTATGACACTCGATTTGCATTATGCACATGTTGTACCATTTCCAAGCAGATGTTACTAAATATTGCTCAGACCTGTAACAGGTGAGCCCAGTCCACTCGAAACCAGATCAGAACCAGAACTTGCTTCAGTTGAAATCAATGCCAGCCTCCTAAACAATCTCGATTTGTGAGATGCTTAACTCAGATATTGATTTTTACATCATGGAAATGCTCAGATGGTGTATATGCGTATCTGATTTCACCGCAGCACTGGAGACCAGTTTTGTGTGTTTTCTCGGAGGCGGACCCGTCAGTCAGACCTGCTGAAACCGGTTCCTGCAGCCTGTGGCTCTCCGATTTCATCTACCAAAGAAAGCCCAAACAGCTTTGAGTACAAGAATATGGAAACTGACAAAATAAATGTGGGCTTGGGGAAATAACACCAAATTCGGAACTGGCTGAAGGTGAATGGCGCTGGCATGGTGGCCAGAGGGCCGTCGGGACGAGATCTCGACCTCTGTGACACACGGAGCCGGGACGACGGGGTCCTGCATGTGCGCTTGCCACAACCGCTTAAGTCCGGCGCACAGCCGGCGCGGGATTGGATGGGAGGGGGCTTCGAGGGTCTCATCAGGAGCATCATGAGCATCTCCAGTGGGCAATAATGCGACTAAAGATGTCTGAAAGGGTCAGTTTACAGGACACTGAGCATATTTTGTGTCCCTGGAGCACAGAAGCAGTCATAAGTATATTTGTAGCAATAGCCAACAATACATTGTATGGCAAGCAAAAATTATAAATTTTTATTTTATGCCAAAAAATCGTTAGGATATTAAGATCATGTTTCATGACTATAATTTGTGAATTTCCTACTGTAAATATATTAAAAATAAAATTTTGGACTAAATATCAATTTCATAAAACTGACCCTTATGACTGGTTTTGTGGTCAAATATAGTGTGAACCCGGATCGTTTTATTCGTCAGATCAGTTGAGAATAATAATTCTGTTTGCAATTCATGTTGGATTTTAAAGTCGCGTCAAAATCATAAAAATGATGTAAGTGTAGGAATAATTTCCCAACAAAAATAAGTCAAAATCTGGAGTTTCTTAGTGTTTTGAAAGCAAGTTGTAGACAATTTGACATTTAGATTCACTTTATCAAATTATATTGGTAACACTGTATTTTTATTGTCCCTTTTGAGCGTTCTGTTGACAGTAAGTAACTTTTCACATGCCAACCTATTCTAATTAGAGTGTCTGATTAATATATGCTACCTCTTTATTGTGATTGTCTACTGACTATAAAAAACATTGCATGTAACTTATTCTAATCCTCACCCTACCAGTCAACTAATACTATATTAATACTCATGAGAGCTAGTAGATAAGTGGGTGCAATGTTACTTATAATCAACAGAAAGTCATCGAAATAAAGTGAAACCATTATATTTAATAGATGAACATTTAATGGGCTATTACATTTCCCAGAATGCTTTGTTTACAACAAATATGGGGGTACATTAAAGTAATCTGAAAAAGATGTGGCAGGTATTTATTGGTGCCTGCCAAGTTAAAATATCTAAATATCAACATATCATGGAATAAATACACTGAAAAAAATGTAGTAGAGACAGTTTTCACAAACAATGGCAAATAACATGAAACTACACACGACAAAAAAACAACAACTATTTTCTTAGTATTTGTGTCTTGTTTTCTAGTATAAATATCTAAACATTTTTTTAATTAAGATGCATTCACGTGACGAGTAAACTACTTAAGATGTTAAGGTTTATTTTCTAAAATAAATGATCATAAATGTGTTAGTTTTCGCTTAAAACAAGCAACAATATTTGCCAATAGGGTAAGAAAAATTAGCTTAAATTAAAAGTAAACTAGAATATTTGTCTTGCCCCATTGGCAGATATTTTTGCTGGTATTAAGCAAAAACTAACAAAATGTTGATGTGATACATAATATCTTAAGTCATTTTACTTTTAAAGTAAATGCAAGAATTTTAAGATATTTATACTAGAAAACAAAAACAAAAAAAAACTAAGACTTTTTTTTTGGCGAAGAACGTAAATAGTACTTTCTTGCACTTTAATAATTTTCATTGTATTTACGACTTTGAAAAATCACCTTTTTCAATTAGCCAAAATTAATCTTGTAAAAACTTTGATCAGATGTATCCTGTGGGTGTGGCCAGTTCAGTTTAAGTTCACTCTCATTTAATCTACATATTCATGATCCCGCTTATCTTAACCCTAACCCTAACCCTAATCTTATCCCGAATTCCCTTCGAGAGTATTTAGTCTTCACTTAGGATGAATGCAGCAAAACCGTGCAAGAAACATGCTCTTTTAAATACTTCAAGAGCAGAATGCATTAGTTGCCAGCGAGAATGGCTTCTTTTGTTGAGTAAATGCGTATGGCCTTCACTCGCTCACCCTCGTCTCTTCAGCGACGTTTAAAGATGACTCTCTTCGGCTTTGGGAGAGCAGGAGTGATATAAGAGGGCGTCGAGGGTCAGGAAGAGAGGATGGGATTTAGGCTTCTAATGCGTTCTTTTGGCTGCGTCTCATTCACGCCTTCTGTGACACAGAGCGCTGCCTCAGCCACCGGATGCAGAAGTCCTCCTCTGATTTGTGCCCAAAGCCATCAGTGTCACTGGACTCAGCTTGTCAGTCTGCGAGAGCATCAAAGCGTGTGCTCGGCAAGGCCTGTCACAAACAGTAATGGATATCATTTCAAATATGTAGGGCCTCCGCTGTCTCTGAACTCACCTCGGCGGTGTGTGCCGACCCCTGCGCCCTGCCCAGATCGGTGGAATGGGCTCAACTGTGGGGTTAACTCCTCTAATCAAGTTCTCGAATGAACCGTTTTGCTTCACATGTGTTTTGATGCTGGTGAGTATCTCCTGCCATGCTGAAAATTCTGCCAAAATGATTATAACTCTAGTATTTTCAGAAGCTCAGTCAGTTATTTCTGTCTTTTGCTCAGTAGGAAATACACTATATTGCCAAAAAGTATTGGCACCCAAACAGTATTCATCACCAAACACCGATGACTTGTACATATGGGTACAGACATTTCATACACTGGTGCCAGTACTTTTGTCCATATAATGAATGTACAAGTCATTAGGTGTTTGTGATGAGTTTGTGTCTCATTTAAAGTCACACCAGAGGTGTTCAGCTGCTTTCTGCAGACCAGTCAAGTTCTTCCACACTGACTGAATCATCATTTCTCTTTGATTCTTGTCTTATACACAGAGACACTGTCATGTTAGAATAGAAAAGAGTCCAAACTGTTGCTATACAATTAGATTCCCTAAAATATCATTATATGCTTCAACATTAAGATTTACACTCATGGAGATTACTAAAGTAGTCAAACTTGTCATTAGAACTTTTCATTACAATACTTTTGGCAATATAGTGTATCAGTTTACATTTCCAAACGTTCATTAATTGTAATAAGTGAGATTTTTGTGTGATCTGATCATCATCAGTCTGTTTGGAGAACCAGAACAAACTGAGACTGAATCCAGAAGAACTGACGCTTCAAGAAACCTCCTGCAAAGCTACAGTGCTGTTAAATGTTTTAAACACTTTAAGCTGTAAAATGAGGATGCTGTCAAAAATAGATTTTCTTTATCAATTAACTTCTATTAACTAAACTAAATCAACATTTGAGTGAGCATCTTTGAGTCATTGGTGCACTTGAGCAGAGTTTCTCAGGAGCTTTCTTGAAGCGTCAGTTCTTCTGGATTCGGTCTCAGCTTGTTCTGGTTCTCCAGGCAGACTGATGATGATCAGATCACACAAAAAGCTCACTTATTACAATTAATGAACGTTTGGAAATGTAAACTGGTATTTCCTACTGACACACTGCAGCAAATCAACTATTTTTTGATTGCTGATGATACTAGTGTTCTAATCGCTAGGGCCACCGCTGTGCATTAAGTGCATAAAAACAATAAACGCTCACATGGTGAGGTGTAACTTTAACAGTCCTTTCGAGTCTTTGATTTTTTTAAATGGACACCAAAAAACCCACAGGCTGATGCGATAATTCTGACATCCAAAATGTCACTTCAGATTAGTCATGGGACGTTTCTTTCCCCCTTCAAGTGTGTTTTCGTGTCAGCGTGCTTTAAAAAAAGCCGTGTTTCCTCGTGCCCGCTGGCTTTTTGGCTCGGAGTGTAATTCTGGGTAGAAATCAAAGCTTGTAACCTCTGACTAATTATAGAGTCAGTGTCACAGTGTTACTGTCACACAAACACTCCAGTGTATTTGTGTTGTGTGTTTTGTCTGGGTGTGTACTTCAAGGGTGACCTTGGAGTGACCCTGGCTTTAGGTCTTGCTTTGAGCTCTACCAGGTATTGTGCTGCTTCTATAACAATAATAATAATAATAATAATAATTCTTACCATTAACCCGTTTAATCCAAAAACTTTCCCCAGACATGAAAATATCCAAATGTGTCAGTAGACACATTTTAACCGTCCCAGTGAATTTTTCACAAAGGGCAATATTACCAAATAATTTAGGGGAAGGGTACCTTAACTGAAAACGATGCAAAACACAATAGATCATTACAAAGTGTTTATATAAATAAAGGCAATCCACAGATGCATGTGCATTAAAAACATTCAATAAAGTCTTTTCGATTGCAAAAACTACCCGTCATGTTTATCATTTAACAAAAAAACGTAACTTGTTGAATGAATACTCATCTCTAAACCGAAGCATGCACTGAATCTGAATACTGAAGTCCTCGATGATGATAGAAGGGGAAAAAAGCCAATAGTCTGATAGCAAGAGTAGCGTAAACAATCGTAAGTCCGAGTTTGCTTAAAACAGAGTGTGTTGTAATTCTTTGATGTGGCTTTTTCCTATGATGAGCACATGACTACAACATGTGAACCTGATTTTTGGTGTGAACTTATTTCTTAGTCCATTGATGATGCATTCAGGGTAAAGAAGAAAACGGAGGGACAGATACAAAAAAGTTATTTTAACCCTTTGAAATAATAACGGGTATTTTTTTTGGGGGGGGGGGGTATGTTGTGTTTTATAGTCGGTGGGATAATATGTATACTGAATTAACATATTTCTGCAGTCATTTTTTTTATATATGATGAGTATTATTATTATCTCTTTATTTCATACCATTTGGTCCATATCACAATAAAAATTAAATACACAAAAGATGACAATGACATACCAAGATACATTCACAAACAACGATAATTTAAGTAAAAACCACACAAACTTGAATTCCAGTGCTTCCAGAACAAGGAACAACACCTCGCATCACTTAATGTGGGATCATTTAAGCCTATTATAATTGTATTTCTCAAATCACTTAACTAAACTACATATAATTCCTTAAAACAGCATGCAAAGTAGGAACTAGGTACAAACAATTGGCCCATATCTTAGCCAAGCAATTTTAGACTATTATGCAGAAAAAAACCTTATGCAACATTAATAGAAAAAAACAATATCCATCAACGCATTTCAAAATCGCAACGTTTTAGTAAAATATTACATCATTTGTTTTTATATTAGTGGTACCAGAATTTCAATATTGCTAATTTTTTGTGCAATATTTGGTCTTTGCAACATTTTTTTAGCTGCAATCGGATTTAAAGTTCACTGTTATCCATCAGTCACAACACGTTTACTCATTCTATGACCACACTCAACGAAACTGAATATAAACGAATGCATATATTAATATTAGACACCTTAAAGACAATGTGGACCAAACATCTTAGATATATCTTTATGTTAACATACTTTACCATCCTTTCGTTTTGGCGCTTTGATGCAGTCATCATCATCTTCATCTCACGATTCTGCTCTGGTCATCTGACAATATGCACAGATTTAAAGAGAAAATATTTGCCAGAAGTGCACTAAAACATCAGTCAGATTAGAAATGAAAGCCTTTTTGAGACTGGTGGGATTAAATGGGTTAATAGCGCTGTTTGCAAAGACCAGCATCGAGCGCACCTCTTTTTCAGGTGTATTCTCGCTCTACTCTTGCCTTTGGACTTGGCTCTTGGATGTTTCTCTCTTTGCTCCTGCCTTTCGCTTCAGAGAATGTCGTCTAATCTTCTCCTGATGAAGCAGACACCGCCACATGGTGATAATGACCTGCTACATGCCCCAAACTCTGTGATTTACACCCGTCATATTACTGCAGCACGACCCTGTAGTAACACAGCTGGCCACCGAACGCATCAGAGATGAGAGATTTACATCGTTGCACAGAGAATGCACGTTTACAGCGTAGGCTTTGTTTACTCACACAGTCCATGCCAAGCAAACAGAAACCTAAAACTGGTTAGTTTTAACCAGAGAGTTGACCGTCCCACCAATACAGACAATGCTCCATATATATAAAAGCCACATTAGAAGAACGATGTCACTAATTGCCGTGGCCACTTGGATCATGTTACTATGAGTGGAATGTTGCTATGACAGCTGAGAATATACGCGAGTGTATTCAAATGGAAATTGAGTTTTTCAGTGAACGGTCGATCCATTTACTCAAGGACTGTGCAGACAGAAAGCTGTTTTGCTGTTTTTTCATCGTCGATATTAATTGATTTATGCTGACATGCATTGTTAGATCGCACATGCATTTCAGTCCTATAAAAATTTTGAGTTTCTCTGAACCCATTAGCACAAGAGCTTTTCTTTTTATAAGGGCTACGGACACAGTGCACCCTGTACAGCATCTTCTGAGAGATACCTATTATCGCTACTCTATATTATGACCTCAAGCTTCGTCTAATCTCAAAAAGAAAGATTTGATCCTTGGACAAAGAAGACTGGAAAGAGGTCAGAGGGACAGAAACGCTTACGACGTCTCTCTTCCTCGCCGCCATCCTTTCTCTCTCATGCTCTTGTCAGCTAATTATCCAGAATTAGTATCTTCTTTCACACCAGTGGTGTCATTCTGCCTTAGCCTGATTTGTCCGCTCGTGTGACTGGGTGCTAAACTTGTGACAACCGACGAGCTTGAAGCAGGCAGATATTAATTGCAAGTGAAAAGCTGACAGGTCTGACGTCGCAAAAAAACTGTGGTAGAGTAGATGCGACCGGCACGGATGAGTCTGTGGCTCCGGGGATACAGGGTTTGGAGCAGAATGCACCACATCTTCTGAGACGCTGAGGTTCAGTCGCTTAGTTCCTTAAGGAGTGCGTAGAGGAACGTCAGCAGGGGCCTGATTCTGAACAAGCAGGTTAATTGTTTACTTGTCATGAGAGAAAGAATGAGCAGGTGTGAATGTAAGGTCAGTGTTTGCTCTCCGGAGGGGCATTCTAGTCCATTAATCACTCTAACATAAAGATGGCACCAAATAAAAACAGCAGGTGGAGTGAGCAGAGGTCGTCGCTGCCACACAAGTTCAAGCGCCGCTGGATTTTGCGAAGGTGAAATGGCAAAGTCTCCCTAGAGAAACAGATGATGCGTGTGTTTTCAAACGCTTGACCAGAAGCCAGAAATGCCTACATGTAGGGATGGAACGATTACCGGTTTGGCGATAAATCATGATAAAATTCCCCATGGTTTGTGTTAACGCTTCATATGTTAAATATCATTAAAATCACATTCAGTTATTAACAGCTCAGGATAAATGAATAGTATCCAGTTTTCAGTAACAGTGTCAGTCGTTTTGTTTTGAGTGAAAACATGGCGGAAAGCTGGGAGGTTTTAAAAGAGAGCTAAGGGAATTATACAAATTAATATATTAATTAAATGTGACCGTGGAGGATAAAAGCAGTCATAAGCAGCACATGTATATTTGTAGCAGTAGCCAACAATACATTGTATGGGTCAAAATTATTAATATCCCAAAATCATTAGGATATTATGTAAAGATCATGTTCCATGAAGACATTTTGTGAATTTCCTATCATAAATATATCAAAACCTAATCTTTTATTGGTGATATGCATTGCTAAGAACTTAATTTAGACAACTTTAAAGATGATTTTCTCAATATTTAGATTTTTTTGCACCCTCAGATTCCAGATTTTCAAATATTGTCCGATCATATCAAACTTTAACAGCTTTTGGATGATGTATAAATCTAAATTTCAAAAATGTACCCTTATGGCTGGTTTTGTGGTCCAGGGTCACATATGAATGTGCCTCTGAAGGTTCTGATGTCTTTAGTAAAGATTTGATGATATCTTCGCTCCATGTAATACCTAATAAAGTAGTGTTTTTAATCACAGTTTTTAATGCTGCTCCAGAATCGCCACCTGTTGTCAGAGACTGGATTTACAGACACTTACATTCACATTCAGTCTGTGTGCAGTTTCTGTGTGGCCAGAAAACAGACCGGATTTGCATGCCCTGTTGTAATAATTTAATGCTAATTTTATATGTTATATACACATTTGAACAATTCTATATCTATAAATATTCATTGAGCCATTAAGATGCATATAAGCATCTATCAATCCATTGTAATTTTGCCTTAACCTTTTTCTTATTTAAAGGCTGAAATGTGAGGTTTACCAGTTTATGAATGTTTTTCAAAGCTTTATTTGAGCATTTCGTGCATGTTATTAGATAAACTGTTCGTAGTCATGCTGTCATTTAAAATCCAGACATCTTTGGTAATGTTATTGTTTTGGTGTTCACGCACACAAAAATCATTGTATTTATCGTTTGTTGATTTTAAATACAAAACTTGAAACGATTTATAAAATCAGTACTTTTTAAAGCACAATAATGCTGATAACCGTGATCATTTTGGTCAGTGTAATCATGATAAGAAATGTTACATCTCTATCTACATGTATTCTGGGTCTAGTCAAGGTCTCCTCATTCTCCTCCAGACCCATTGTGTAGAATAGAATATATAGAATTTTGCTATAGAATAAATGTGGCGGCATAGAGTTGAAGTTCAGTATTCTGAGCTCTTGCGTTATTAATGTTCGCTCCGCCGGGACCGAAAGCCCCAATTGCCTTTTAAGGGTGGACTCCAATTGAAAGACAAGTCCAACGGCCAGGCTTCCTCTTTTCTTCTTTTCAACGAGACTCGGATGGAAACAAGAGAGCTTTACACAGCCTGTCTTTCCGGCCTCCAGACACTTGTCTGTAGAAAGCCAATTTTGAAAAACTCGCTGGAGTGGTTGTTTTATCAACAAGCGGGCCCTTTGCCTTTATCCTCCTTTTTTGATTGGTTCAGGGAGGAGAGAACGGGGAAACAAAACAACAAGGGGGAGCTCCTAAGAAAGGGAGAAAGAGAAAGAGGCTGAAGAGACAGCTGTTGGGGAGGTTAGTTGGAGATTTCCAGCCATTAACTTCAGACTAAGCTGGCTCTCCCACTTGAGGGGAACAAGGGCTGGAGAAGGCACAGCCCCTGACATGAATAGAAGCAGGAGCAGGCTTGATCCAGTGCACCAAATGTTCAAAAGTGGGCCAACAATGACCGAGAAGGGAGTGGCGGGCCGGGGGTGGAGGTGGTTCTCTCTCTTTCAAAGGCACGATAAACAAGGAAATGAGTCAGTAATCATTTCCAGAAATTGCCTGCCAGTCCTCAGCAGACTCTCAGCCTCCATTCATTAGGGACTCTGGCCTGATTAAAGCGCTTCGGCATCAGAAGCTTGACCAGTGGGAGGCTCTTTACGTTGGGCTCAAGCGGTAGCACGTCTCGGCCGATGAGATCTCTTTATGAAAAGATGTCTGCTATTTCCCATTCAGATTTCTCAAATCCAGTTTTTATTGCCGATTGCAGCCCAACCCCTTCCACCCTCTCTGTAAATTAAAGAATCCATTTGTTCAGTTTAACGTCTTCAGTGAAGAGCAGTCCCATTCATCACTTTGATTAACTGTTCCTGCGATGCCTGGCTGGGGAAATGTTCAGTGTTGTGGTGTTGCTGCTTACTGGAGACACCAGAGACCCTCGTGGAGCTCCGTGCACAGAGCCTCATTTCCTTCCTATGAGGTCATGAAGGGCTCTGGCTTGATGTCATCCTTCCTGCTTCGTCTCAAATCATGTGCTGATAGAAGGGCAGAAGGGCAGCTCAGAGTTAACATTCACAATGTGCTCTTGATTGAATTTCAACAGAGTATCCTTTACAACACGGAGTCATAGTTGACAAATTCATGCGTGCATACATACTGTATATAGTGTGTGTGTGTGTGTGTGTGTGTGTGTGTGTGATCCAAAATACAGCAAAAGCGGTAATACAGTAAAATATTTTTACTATTTAAAATAACTGCTTTCTATTTGAATATATTTTAAAATGTAATTAATTCCTGTGATTTCGAAGCAAAATGTTTAGCATCATTACTCCAGTCACAATTTTTTTATTTTAGATAAATGCTGATTTTTGGATCTTTCCATTCATCAAAGAATCCTGAAAAATATACTCAACTGTTTTAAATATTGATAATTATAAGAATAATATCAATAAATGTTTGAGCAGCAAATCAGCATATTAGAATGATTTCCGAAGGATCATGTGACACGAATGATGCTGAAAATTCAGCTTTGATCACAGAAATAAATAGCTTTCTATTTGAATATCTGTTCAACTGTAGTTATTTTAAATAGTACAAATATTATACTGCTTTTGCTGAATTTTGGATCAAAAAAATGCAGGCTTGGCGAGCAGAAGATACTTCTTTAAAAGCGTACTGTTATATATATATATATATATATACATACATACACCATGCTTTTTGTTCTGACAAATATTTGTTTAAAATGATTACGTAATACTTTGAAATTAAATATTTCATCACTTACCCTCGCTTCATTCCAAACCTGTATCAACAACAGCATATTTAGTGGATTTATAGGCATTTTTCATACCGTGAAATTGTATGCTTATTAAAATCACAAATGTACGCAAATAACAAAAAACATGATACGTGACATATATATTAAACCCATACAGATTTGCAACAACGTGGAGACTGAGGCCCCGTTTACACTAGTGTGTTTTTGTTTTAAAACGGCATTTTAGAATAAAAACAATCAACGTTTACACTGGCGTTTCAGAAACGATCTCCGTTTACACTACACAACCGAAAACGCATGTCACATGACCATTCATGCAGGTACATCCATAGATATGTATAGGTAGATTCCTATTATTTAGATAGCGGACGCGTCTGCGTGCTTGGAGCGGTCGAATGGGGAATCTACCTATACATATCTATGGGTACAATAACGAGCATAAGGTTATTGTTTACACGGTCGTCAAGGAAATGCAGAGCAAATGTGGGCAGCCACGCCGTCGTTTTCAAAAGTCTCCGTTTTGGTCCGTTTACACTGAAACACAACTCCAGAGTTTTCAATCTAAAACGAGGTCTAAAGCGTTTACAAAAGTCTCCGTTTTGGTCCGTTTTTACTGAAACACAACTCCAGAGTTTTCAATCTAAAACGAGGTCTGAAGCGTTTTCAAAAGTCTCCGTTTTGGTCCGTTTACACTGAAACACAACCCTAGAGTTTACAAACTAAAACGAGGTCTAAAGCGTTTTCAAAAGTCTCCGTTTTGGTCCGTTTACACTGAAACACAACCCCGGAGTTTTAGGCGCATCCATAGCAAAAGTTCTGCGTTTTAAAACAAAAAGCACTAGTGTAAACGGGGCCTGAGAAGATCACAGAATGTTCATTTTTGAAACTCTCAATATTGTTTACATTTGAGCTTGTTAGGAATGAAAGAACTTGAGCTTCGTAAATTGAGATCTAGTCATTTGGCTTTTCTATAACTTTGCAGCTCGTCTTTCTCTTGAACTCTGCCGGCTCCTTACGGTTTGGGATTTCAGGCCATTTTGGGGAAGGTTTTTCTTCTTTTTCCAGAGTAAGGAAGTGTTTGTGTTTTATTGGCTTCATCTGACACGACAGGCATTTTTTAAGATGTTGTAGTGGCGATGGTAAAAGAGAAGTCTGCCCTTTTTTACATTAAGTGGCCCTGTGATCTTGTGCATATTTATAGGAGCTGTCTTCTGTCACATGGCTTCCATTTCTTGACTTGTCGGTGCCCCCCCCCCCGTAGCTGTTTTTACAAGCAGACGAGTGAAGGGGTCAGAGGCTCTGCCCTCCAGCACCCGCTACTGACACCAGTGCACTAATCTTCACCTCGCTCCACCATAAAGGAACATTACCAATGTTAATATGAAGGTTGCTGTTTTTAAACTTTACGCTGAAACGCTCGCCAAGCTCCAAATGCCTTTGAAAGAGCACTGAGACCCAAAGATCAGAAATATAACATCAGGAAAAGAAAAGAAGGAAATATGTCCTGATGTGTTTCACTGCAAAGTCTTACTTTGAGTTTTGTCTTATTTCCAGCCAAAATATCGAATAATTGTAACATTGAACTGAAGTCGAATGCATGATTGTAGCGATACAGTGTGACATTTGTTGATATTCGCTGTTGTAACTGGTTCAAGAAGGATATTCTAGACAAGTAAAAATTATTGTCCTGTTTTCAGAAAGTCTAAATTTAAGTAATCTGCCAATAGTGTAAGCAAAATACTCTTGTTTTCTGTTTGGAATTGTATTATTTTGTTTACCCTATTGGTAGATTATTTGTGTCTTTGTTTTACAGGAAAAAAAATCTGAAAATTTTTCTTGTCTAGAAAATCCTTCATTAAGATTTGTTTTTATATTTTTGGCTGAAAACAAGACAAAAAAGTCTCAGTAAGAAAAGCATTATTTGGCAGTGTTCCAACAGATAATATTTACCTGTCCAGTGAGAGTCTCTGTGCGTCTGAACTGAGGAAGTTTTAGTGGCGCTGTTAAACACCATTTGAAAAGTTCCTAAAAGCATTTTTGCTCTCTGGGGTTGTGCCACTTTTAACTGTGATCGAGTTTCATGTGCACCTGGTGGGAGGACTGAACCGCTGGAGATGCTCCCACACACGGCACGCCGCTTGTAAAAGAGGAGAAGGGAAACCAATCAGATTTATTGCTTTCATTAAGACGTGAGGTGTGTGTTTGACCTCCGGCTCTGCCGTGATGTTTTCAGATTTGCAAACTTAAATAAACAGTAATTTTCTGACTGGATGTTCAGGTTGATCATGTTTACCTGCAACTGAAGTTGAACTGAAGTCGAATGCATGATTGTAGAGATAAAGGGTGACATTTGTTGATGCAACTGGTTCTCTTTTTTTTATGTGCATTAAACCTGTTGATCGGTGCTTTGTTTAATGACCAGTCAGTGTTAGGCTCAGATGCAATGCAAAAACTAATAAAATAAAATAAAAATATTCCTTGGTATTTTAGTATGTGTTGTAATTTTTTTTGTACAAATATCTAAAAATTCTTGAATCAGGGTGCATTTATTTAAGTAAATAAATGCGATTAAAGGATTTTAAACACAATTTTGTTATTTTTTTCAGACAATAAGACATATCTTAAGTCATTTTACTTGACAAATGCATCAGAATTTCTAAACATTGATACTAGAAAACAAGACAAAAATATTGAGGAAGAAAAATATTTTTTGCAGCGGTCAAGCTGAACGTGAACCAAGCTCCACGGAGGAGGCCTTAGCTCTCACTTACATCTCATAAAAATCATTTTTATTAGCACTTTTTGCTTTTAATAGCCCTATTTGAGAGAGCACAGAAGACCCGAGTTCAGTCAGAAAATGCCTTCTGTGGAAAGAGTCTGGACTTTCTCAGAAAACAGCCGGACGCTCATCATTGCAGGAACGCAAACTACAAACGTATTCGCTCCATCGTCTGCTGAACGAGGACATTCATGTAATAACTCTGACCAATATAAATGAGATTTTTACAAGAGGGCTTCTTTAATAAATTACAAATACTCCAGCAGTTGAACAAAAACATTCAAATCAATGAAGTTTGCTTTGTGCAAAAGATTACAAAAACCTATTGCTTGTAAGAGAGACGTAAAGAGATTATGGCTGATATTAAAACATGAGTGAAGTCTATAGTCCTGCGATGGACATGTTTGACTGGATTACACGAATGCTCTGATTGTTCGAGCTCATTGTACAAACAAAGAGATCTGTTTGATGCAATGCTCCAATAAATCCAATCACGCCAGCGGGAGATCTGTCTGTTTATTTGTTTAGGGCCGCTTGATTATGATTATTTAATTCTCTGGAAAAGAGCCACATCTGGATGTACCCTGATGTCCACTAATCTCTACTGATGAGATTTCTGAATATCAGTCCCATCTCACAAACATAATCATGTTATGATATATTATCTGTGCATCTGTCTTTTTTTTTCTCTCTGAAATGCTCCATTGATGTTGTTTTTATTAATGCACGGTGCTGTTGTGTGTGACTGCTTTGTAGGGATGTTTGATACAAATTAACTTAATTACAGTATTAGTTTTATTTGTGGAGTGAATTCAGGACATTGCTTCTGTTTATTGATAGGCAATGCATGGTGGAAAATTAGGGAACAATTCTGTCTTTTGACAAAAAGAAAACAATCATTCCAGTTTTAAAGAACAAAATATATTAGCTATAAACATTATTATGAAAAAAAATTTGTCTTTGAAATTTTTAAATTGCTCCCCACAACTTATAACTTATAAAATGATACTTTCTAGAACAAGAAAAATCATATTATTTAGGAAACTTTGGACCTCGTTTACGAAACAAACGCATGACCGAAAATTGTGCGCACGGTCCACGGTCCCCTATGAAAAATGTATAATCGATCATTATGGACCTGAGCGGTGGCTACGATCAAATCTGACGTCAGGTCTGAGCTCGTTTACGCACGTTTTTGTAGAGAATTTCGGAGAATTGTATAATGACAGCATTTTATTAATTTAGATTATTTTCCTAAACCGACAAAACAACGCTTTTTTTCTTTATATGCGCAAATAGCAGCATAACGGTGTCCCCCAAGGATACGTGCTTAGCCCACTTCTTTTACACATGACTGTTGTGCCTTTTTCCCATCAAATCATATTGTCAAGTTTGCGGATGACACCACGGTTGTAACGAGGAGTCAGTAGATTGAGGATCCATATGCAGTTTATTAAACAGCTGTGCAGTACAGTCAAGCAGCCGTAAAGGCGAGAGGAGGGCGTTAACAATACAGGCGAAGATCAGGGCAGGCGGCAGAGAATCATAGTCCAGTAAACAGATACGAGTCGGGGCAGGCGGCAGAGAATCACAGAAACGAGAAACAGTCCTGGTCATAACAGAATAAACAATCCACAATGAATAAACGCTCTGAAATGATCACCATAGCAAATCAAGACTTCGCAGGGATGAATGTGAGTGGTGTGCTTATATGGAGAGGGTGTAATGATTAGCAGGTGTGTGTGCAATCAGTCCCAGGTGTGTGGGGTGCTGGGAATTGGAGTTCGAAAGAGAGTCAGTCAATACTCTGGTGAGTGTTCCCTCTGATGGTGCAGAGGAGGCGGTAAGGAAGCTTCATTTGTGACAACGGTGCTTTGGCTCATTGCATTTACATTTATGCATTTAGCAGACGCTTTTATCCAAAGCGACTTACAATTGCATTGTTTATACATTTTCATTAGTATGCGTGTTCCCTGGGAATAGAACCCACAACCTTTTGGGCTGCTGACGCAATGCTCTACCACTGAGCCACACAGAAACACCAATAACAATTAATAACAATGATGAGACAGTGTAACGGATGTATGCCAGTAAGGGCTGTGTGTAAACCTCACTCCCCTGACCTCAAAAAGAGGCGCTTTAGCGACTGCCGCTAGAGGCTTTAGCCTCCTTGGTAGAGCGCCCGCCTCCTGTGCCGGAATCCCGGGTTCAAGACCCGCTGGGAGCAAGAACGAGTTGTGTTCGTGTGGACCTGGGAGGGGGTGTTACAACAGCATATAGGAATGAGGTGCAACACTTGGTATTATGGTGTGATAACAATAGCTTGGTTCTTAACATTAAGAAGGCCAAGGAAATTATTGTAGACATTCACAAAACTGGACAATACAAACACTCTCCACTCTCTATTGGTAATGAGACGATGGAGAGAGTGACAGATTTTACATTTCTGGGGGTAATTGTATCGGAGGATTTGTCTTGGAGCACTAATACTGCCTCAGTTGTAGGAAAAGCCCAACAACGCCTGCACTATCTGAGGAAACTGTAAAGTGCCAAAATTCCCAAGCAGCTAATGGTGAATTTTTACAACTGTGCCATTAGTGGTGTCGTATCTTATGGATTCCTAGTGTGGTTTTCCAGCTGCACTAAGGCTGAGCAGCAGGCACTTCAGCGAGTGGTCAGAACAGCGGGAAGGATCATCGGAAATACTCTTCCGGAGATGAGCGCCATCTTCACCACTCGCTAAAACGTGTGCAAAAAATCCTGCGCGACCAACACCATCCAGCACATCACCTGTTTCACCTACTGCCCTCAGGTAGAAGATACAGGTCCATACGTGCTAGAACAGCCAGACTGGCCAAGAGACTGTACCCAGAGGCAGTGAGGAATCTTCCCCCATTATGCCCAAATCTGTAGGCACACATTACATAACACCACAAAAATAGCTGTGACTGGACTGTAGCACTTTGCACTCTGTTACCATTGCTATGCATTGGGGATGCGCTATCAATATTTCATTGTTAATGATAATGACAAATAAATAAATAAACAACAGACCACGAGGAATCACACATCGTCCTATATATCACGCACCTGCAGCGCTTCTGTGAATGGAGAAAAACAGAAAGGAATAAAATAAATAGGGCTACACTAAATATATTTATCTTAATTAACTCATTAACAAAAGAACAGAAAAACAGTGCGACAAGTACAGGCCACTCTTAATGCATTTTATTTGTTTTCTTTATATCTTATATCACACACACATTTCAGCGTTAATAACTTGATATTCCAGCCATTAATCAAACTAAAATGCAGTCAAACAAACATAAAAGATACACTGCACAGTTTACAAGCTCCACTGTAAAATCAGCACCGAAATAAACATTTGTGCTAATATGAAGGATATTTTACGTAGATATTGGAACACAAGTGCAAAGCCTTGTTTACATCATAGATAATAGTGAAGCAACCAAATGTTACATGGCAAAAATGGAAACATGTTGATGTCGAATGAGAGGATTGTGAGCCCGATGCCGTTTAGTTCCGCTTTAATAAATTCATTTTAGCTTGACGTTGTATTTTGTTTAAAATGAATGCCGCTATAACCGGCATATAATATATATTTGTGATTTACTTCATAGTTTAATATAGAATTTAATAGCTACTTGTTGTTTAATACTTGTTCTGTAATATCGTTACATTTAAAGGGTTTGTTGTGGATTAAGTATAACTAAATAATCTATATTGAATGTGTCGTTATATTTACTGGTATTTTATATACATATAAATAAATGCCATTGGTTGCATTTATAAGGTTTAAGGGTGTTTTTAGAGTAAGATCAAGTTCTCTTTCATGAGATTACTTCCTCGTTTTGGCCGGGTTTCGTTTTGTAAACTCGAGGGGGCGTGGCTTCTAAAGCGGGGGGGTTTTAGGGGCGTGATATTCAAATGACGATTGTTTTCAGCTGCCACATTTATCAACGTACGATCTTACATACGATGGGGTCGGCGGCATACGAATGTTTCATAAATCACACGTGAACTCTGTCTTAAGTTGATTTGTGCGTTCAAGCGCTCGCTGTTAGATTAATAAATGAGACCCATTGTACTATTAAACTAAACTGCAATTTTATTTTTATTTTATTTTTTCAGTGGATTAAATATGAGAAAATTGGTTTTAGTAAACTCACTTCATTTTCAATCTCATATAATTTAATGAGCTAAAGTGATGGAAAAACATATGATTTATTGATTATATTTTTTTACAGTATAGGTTGGCAATAATATAACTTGGCACCATAGTGCTTTTGAGAAAACATGCCTTAAAGAATGTTTTGATTTTGTTCATTCATGAATAAAGAAATATTCCCTGACATGAATTCATTCCGTGCTAATGTGTTGTTTTATGGTTTCTCCAATTTATTTCATCAAAACATGAAAAATCACAAAAATACACTTATGTCACATCAAAGCCACGATCAGATCATTAATCCAGGATATTTAATAAAGCGCATGTTTTACTCCAGAAGCTATAATTGAAGGATCAAGCTCATATACTGTAGTTTCTCACATGACGAATAATAAACGTGTGTATGATGCTTTGACTTTGTTTCATAATTAATCAAATTCGCAACATTACCGCTCTGTTATTTTCCTGTGTATTACAGTATATTGTAATAAAGCACTATTGATAGTTTTCACGTGACTTATAGGAACGTACACCTAGAGGCAAAACCAAGCTTTGCTCCACTAGATATTTTTACGCAGATTGCATTAAAAAGTAATGTATTAAAAGGCGATATTCAGTGGACACTTTATTGATTATGTATATGTTGTAAATTACTGTTGTATATATATATATATGTGACACTGGAGCACAAAACCAGTCATAAGGGTCAATTTTTCGAAATTGAGATTTATGCATCATCTTAAAGCTGAATAAATATTATTTTCATTGAGGTATGGTTTGTTATGATCGGACAATATTTGAAAATCTGGAATCTGAGGGTGCAAAAAATATCTAAATATTGAGAAAATCATTAAATGAAGTTCTTAGCAATGCATATTACTAATCAAAAATTAAGTTTTGATATATTTACGGTACAAAATATCTTCATGGAACATGATCTTAATATCTAATGATTTTTGGCATAAAAGAAAAAAAAAAGTTTTTCTTTTATAATTTTTAGCCATACAATGTATTGTTGTCTATTGTTACAAATATACCTGTGCTGCTTATGACTGCGTCTGTGCTCACATACGTTTCGTCGCACTATTTAGGATTGATATATTGCTGCAGGTGCTTAATGTGGATCACAAATGGCCAAAACTTGCATCTTTTGAGAGGTGATCTAAATATTTGTGGAACATTGACAGCGTTGTGCTGCAGTTCTGTACATGATCTGCCCTCTTCGAGCCGGTCTCGTGACTGATCCACTGAACACTGGAGCTGAGGTCAAGATGAATGCTCTCGGCCTGTAATGATGTAATGGCGTTGACATCGACTTCTCTGCGATTGGCTCTCGTAACTCTGCCCGGCTCTTTGAAATGAAATGTGTGGCCTGCTGAATTAAAATGGCAGAGACGGCTCGTGTTTCTGGCAGCTCAAGCCTCTGAATCAATTTACTTCTCAGCTATCAATCCATATCGTGACTGCTGGCTTGCTTCAGTAAATACTCTCAGATCTCTCTCACACTAAGAGCCACAGAGCCAACTTTTCTGAGCGTGTTCTCTGTTTTGTCCAGTTTATATCCACCTGTCGATGAGAATAACTCTCCACGGCTGCGTTTCCCAAAAGCATCGTAAGCGTAAGTACATCGTAGACCCATTGAAAGCAACGAAGCTATGGTCAAGTTAGGCTTACGATGCTTTTGTGAAACGCAGACAACCTAGATTTCAGTTTTTCAGTCCACTAAGATCATCACATGTGTAGGGTTGGGTATCATTTGAGTTTTATCAATTCCAGTTCTGCTTATTAATTCAGATTCTTATCGATTCCCAGTTTAGATTCCAATGTGGTTAAAAAAATCAAACAAATGTATTTTGTGTCTCTTTTTGCAAAACATTCAATCGCTGCTGAATACAGAGAATAAAACTCGATTAACAGCTATTTGTGTGCGAAATAGAGTGGCGCGATTCTGGATAAACTGGGACTTTTTTAATGGAGGTTGTAGTTCTCTCGCAGTTCTGAAGAAAACAATATTAGATGACTAAACTAAATCATTCACTCGTTTCATTAATGGATGAATCAATGTCTTTAAATTAATCTCTTGAATGAATGATTCAATGTCTCACTCAAGATTCACTCGTTTCATTACTGGATAAATCAATGTCTTTAAATGAATCTCTTAAATGAACGATTCAAAGACTCACTCAAGATTAAATGATTCAATGACTCACTCAAGATTCACTCGTTTCAGTACTGGATGAATCATTGTCTTTAAATTAATCTCTTGAATAAGCGATTCAAAGACAAATACATTTTAACAGCCACTTTTTGCCAGCTAACAATAAAAGATGCACACACAGGAATTGGTAGGCGGAATTGAAATTTTTATTTTACAACAAGTATCCGATTCCTGACCTTAAGTATCCGATTGTGGAAATGGAATTGATTTTCTATTCCAACTCTAATCATGTGGCTTATGAGTGAAACGCACACCAGTTTTCACCTGGCCATAGCTTCACGATTCCATAGAGGAGTCTTTTTTGGAACCTTGACCTTTAAAGGTTCTTTGTGACGAAAGAAGGTTCTTCAGAATATAAAAGGTAAGAAATAGATGGCTCTTTAAATAACATTTGACTTAATAATGGTTCTTGTGGAACTGTGAAGAAACTTTTAAGCACCTTTATTTTTAAGAGGAGAGAGTTTTGTCCTTGTCTGGAGCCGAGTGAACGGCAAGCGTAATTATGATCCTGCAAATCTTCTGAGGACTTTCACTTCTGGCTTTGGCACGGACGCAGAAGAGGGTCACTGTTTAATAATGAACAGGTCGAGCTCTGTTGTAACGGATACATGCACCTGCTTTGTGCATCAGTCAATTACCTAATTAGAACTCTCCCTCAGGGGAAAGCTAATACTGGCTCGTAGAAGCGCCCTGGGCTCCTCTCCATGTGAACGGATGAAGCTCCGCAGACAAATGGCTACCTGTGTCACCAACACTGCCGAGATGAGAAACTCAGCGTGACGCTCTCCAAGGGTTATGACGATCCCGAGTCAGGGAATCACCTTCCCAAAGCACCTTGGGAAAACGATCCGCGCGAACGGATGACGGAGGAAGGCCGCGTCCCGAAAGCTTCTTACCTGCTCATGTTCGAGTTAATAGCAGCTGCGGTTTAAGTTTCTGAACTCTTGAGTCTCGGGTCAGACTTACTTCACAGAACGCACCTGGGATCAGATATCAGCGGATCCTCTCGGAGGTTCCCAGGCAAGGACACTTAGAGAGCTCAGCTGTGATTAAGCCGCTCGCTTTTCCTCTCTCGGGACGGAAGAAGGATGGCGTTGTTGGATGATCTCTCCTTGAAAGTCTTCATCTGCGTCCCACACTCCAAGCCACTGAAAAATCAATCGCAGCTTATCGATAATGACCCGGCATAAATCAAAGGCAAGGGCACGGATGAAAAAAACATTGAATAGCAGGTCAAGGTTTGCATGTTCCTAAAAATCAATTTTCACACATTAGGACTATTAGCTTATTGAGATGCAGATGACAAACCGCCATCCGTTCGCAGCTTTACGAGAAGCCAGGGAAGATTTGGCCTCTGCTGGTTTTTAACGGAAGCACCGAGGCAAAACAGACGCTCGCACACACCCTGGCTTTAGTCGACGCGAGAGCTCAAAGTGCTCCCAGAGTTGGAGCTTCTAATAAACTTAATGCAGTAATCTAAAGGACAGCTATTAATGAGACCGCTCTCCAACGGACATCTCAGACACCCTAATGTTGGAGAAGCGTCTCCCCGGCTGTGGCTTAATCCATCACAGCCCACGCTAACCTGATTACGGCCTGACACTTTACTTGTTTCTGTGCACTCTGGTGCCGGCCCGGCAAAACAGAGGGCAGTGGAGCGTGCAATCGAGCCACCGCGGCTTCTCACGCTCGTCCGGCCGGGTTTGCACAGAAACGGTCAGGTTCAGGTGACTTTGGGTGAAAGGCAGTGCTCTTCTCTAGCGGTGGAGTCGAAAAAACACAATTCACAAATGAATCGCGATTCAGTCTTATAGCGATTTGTATCGATTCACAAATGTCAAAAGTTATATGTCAATATACAGTGGTGGCCAAAATAATTAGATCACTAGTATTTCCATCAGCTAAAAATGGTTTTAAGAAAGTTATTTCTATCTTTTGTTCTAGTGTGTCAGTAGTAAATATCAGTTTCCTCTATTTCCAAACATTAATAATCCAGTGAGACTTGTGTAAAATAATGGGGAAGTGTAAAATACTTTTGAGTTATTAGGAAGTTAATAGTTAATAGAAAAAAACTGATTTCTTGAGTCAGGATTATTCATACTATAAACTGGTTCATATTGAAATGTATCAAAATACTGGTGCATTTAACATCTAGTGTGCACAATTGTTTTTATGCAAAATCGTAAATCGTGAAAAATCGAAAAATCGTGAATAGCTGGACGATGACATCATTGAATTCATTAATGAAATGCCTTTATCTGAAAATGTAGTGTTTAATTTTTTACATGATTAACACACTATTTTCATATTTTGATATTGGAAAAGTGCTTTGGCACAATCTGTATTGTTAAAAGCGCTCAATAAATAAAGGTGACTTGAATAGATTTTTAATCAAATCGTGACTCCAGGAATCGATATGCATTGAATGAAAGGTAGTGAAGGATTCCCAGCTCTACTCGTTGCTTTTGTTTAAAGAGGCGTGTGGTGTAGCAGTGATTATGGCATGGCAGCACACTAACTGAGCAGATCCAGCCCAGCGGCCTGCACAAGAATCCCTCTCCTTGCATTTTTCATGAGATAAACAGGCCTTCTGCATGCAGTATTCATGACAGCTCGTGCGTCTTCCGAGCAATGCCTGTCATATCACTGGATATGCCACAATGACACGACTAGCTGTCATGTGGTAAAGGCGGGTGATGACCTGTTAACCCGGTTCGGTAGCTCTCATATGCATGGCTCTGTTTTCTTTCACTTTTGTGACAGTTATGGATGCTGGTGCGAACCTCTCCATGAGACTGTCAGTATCTGTTTGCAGATCTCTAAATCAGATGGTTTGGCTGCGTCCATTAGTGTCTTTCTGCTGCAAATTAACTTTAATGGACACATTCGATAGTTCAATACTGATGATTGTGTGTCTTCTTAAAGTTATGACTTTGCATTGGATGCTTGTTGGCGACCAAAAACTATTATTTCATCCTGTGCACATATACAAATGCACACCGAGTCTGACTGTATTTACTTATTTAAATAATAAAACATAATATTAGACACAATGCATGGAAATTATTTGTTTTATATGCACACACACACACACACACACACACACACACACACACACACAATATAACATGACCTCAAAAGTATTTTTTATTTATTTAAGAGTCTTCCCAAACTTGAAGTCTGTCTGCAATGTGGATAAGATACTGACAGTATTTTTTTTGATACAAAACAAATTTAACCTAAAATTAAAATGAATTAAATAAATTGATATATTTATGTTATTAATAAATATTAAACATTCTAGATTATGATATTAAAACAGTTTTATTCATCAGATAAATATATTTAAATACATACAATTATTTTATTTTATTTTTATTTTATTTTAAATGACTTTACAAGGGTTTCGGACAAAAGATAATACTCTGTAAAAGATAATTTGTAAATTAAAGATTGCCAAAGAAAATAATTTTTACAAGAAAATGCTATTTCGGTGTTTCTACTAAAATGTCAGGTTTAATGCAATGTGTTACTTGCATTGTCTTTGTACTTCTTTGTGAAATGTACTATCAGTGTCTGAGTGAAAATACAAGTCAACCCCAGGACATGGAATAGCTCGTTAATCTCTTTTCTGATGAGCAGTGTCATGTAATATCCCAAAAGACTCCAAACACACAAAGCCATTGAGATTAAGAGCCTCAAATATATGATCACGACCCTCATTTGAAATTGCTCAAGGCAGAAAATGTAAACCCATTAAAACGGCCAAAGTCAGTGTCCTGGTAAAGCACAGATGCTCTGAGTCGGTCTGCCGAGGCAGGTTTGTGAGTGTGTTGGGTCCAGATGAGCACAGATTACACAAACGCTGGTGTAGCATGACTTCCTAAAGGGATTGGGGATGTTCTTGTTGAGCGGAGGGAATCTGGTTATGGCAGGTCGGTTGATGTGACCTTCTGTGTGTCTCTGAGGGTCTCAGTGCTGTCAGCGATGGGTATCACACACAAGAACAGACTCTGAGAATGGAAACACACGCCACGCTCTCAAGCGCTATAAGTGCCAGGGAGTCGTCTTACAAGAAACACTTATTCCGTTTAGTATTGAGCATGATGTTATGAAAAATTCATAGCGGGATTGTGCTGTTTGCATTGTCCTGAGAGTGTGTGTGTGTGTGTGTGTGTGTGTGTGTGAGAGAGAGAGAAAGCTGGAAAAGACTCTCAGAGAATACACTGGTTCCTACACAGCTGTATATCACGGCCGGTGTTCTCGATGAATCAATGCTCGGTTCCAGGCAGCTGTATTGGGAATCGTTACGGAGCAGAACTCATGCCGATTCTCTCCAGCTCCTTAAACGTATTGACTGTGCTATTGGCAAAGCAATAGTATTAAAATACAGCCAAAAGTGCAGCAACAATACAGCAGAAAGCAAACGCTGACCGCAACAACATGCCATAATATTTATGTCCATTGGAAGCAGACTGTTCCTCCGTTTCTGCTCCAGAGCCGTAACGTTCATGCAAATCTCATTTCTGTGTTGCTGGTCTGTAGATATAATAGATAGAAGTGTGATAAACAAAAAAGCAGGGGTTTCTGATGCTCTATATGTACACGTATGGGGTAATAAAGATGTGTTAATGTTTTTGAAAGAAGTCTCTTCTGCTCACCAGTGCTGCGTTTATTTATCCATATAAAATGTAAAAACGTAGGATGGGACTTTATTTTATTATGGTGGAAATTATTAAATGTATAAAAGGGTCTCTATATGACATGATGTTAAAAAGTAAGGAGGTTCTTTCAGAGGAGAAGTTCTAAAATGTTTAAATGTTTTCTTGTTTACCTTAAAACTGGCAACGTTTAACACTTGCATTGTGTTCTACTAGGGTCACATTGATCCTAATTGGATTCAGTACAATTCAATTTTTTTTAAATTTGTTTATTCGTGTATGTGTGTGTGTGTGTGTGTGTGCATGTGCACTTTCATGTAGCTCAAGCAGTAGAGCATGGTGCTAGCAACACCAAAACCATGGTTCGATTTGCAGAAAAAGTACTATGCTTGAGCTGATCAAAATATATGCCTTCAATGCAGTATACATTTCTTCAGGTAAAAGCATTCGCTAAATACCAGAGACTAGTCGAGAACCTGAACGAAATACATCAAATCAATATTTTGGGCCTCTGCAGCTGCCGTTATCATGGGTCAAGTTTATTATTGCAAGCATGTTCATGACCTTAAAAAAATGTGATGTCTATTTTCAAAAAGTTGATATGATTCTTTAGGGTCTTCATGAAAAATCTATAACATAAGTTGGTAAAAATGATCAATGGTAGTGTAACAAACCCCTTCTTTACCCTGTCAAAAACAGCTCTGTTCACAGCGACCCGTTTCGGTGCATGTCCCTTTAAATGCTAATGAGCTTTGCTGACCCCGCCCCTCTCTTCTGTTGGGTGACCAGACTTTAGCTGTATTCATTTAGAAACTTGCTAACTACCACATTATTAGGAAAGGCGATTTGCAAAGATTCATAAAAATCTTATACTCAGTTCTTCTGGAGGTGAAGCTGGATCTCGAATGATTCGCACGAATATAGTTTAATTTAGACAGATATGGGGACACATTCACTTCAGAAACAAACGTAATCCTCTGTGTCTTCAGCGGCTCGGATGTCGGGAGTAAATAAAGACAGCTTTATTCATTATTACATCCAAACACATCAATCGCTTAGTAAACATCTTGTCTACTCGAAACAATGGCAGACTGATGACAGCTCACTCAGGGCGGGGCTAAGGTAAAACGTTTGTGTCAATCAAAAATTGTGGGAGGGGCCTGTGCAGAACTACGTCAATCTGCCAAGAATCTGAGAATGGCTTGTGCGTATGATTTGTGGGATTTAATAAAAAAAGCACTGGGTGTATTTTTATCATGGTAGTTGTCACGAATCCGGTCCGTGGCCTTCCTGATGATTTCCACCGGAGGTCGCTCTCCCTGCTCATTGACTCTCACACCACACTGCCTATTACATCACCCTGGACTCCATTTCCCACAATCCTTGCCCAGACTCATCACAGATTTCAATCACCTGTCTCTCATTACCTCATTAGTACTCACACCATAAATACAACACACACACAGGTTCACAGGGCTTGTTATTGACTTTAGTTTCCATTTGCCTAAGTTTTGCCTTTTTTCATATTTTGGTCCCTGGACTGTTACCTTGTTTTTAATTTACTTCACTCCGTCAATAAAGCCTGCTATTGGATCCCCATTTCGTTGTCACGACGCTGCGCTCGTTACAGTAGTGTGGTTGTGTAACATTTAAGTTCAAACACGATGTAAAATTAAATTTAGCATCTGATATACCCTTTAAACAGTGTGTTGTGGTTCATCTGCAAACCACAGGTGTGTGAATATACAATTGAAATCATCAAATCACAGCATTATATAGACGTGTTTTCATCCACACGACAAGCTCCAGTATGCAGCACTTCAAAGCAATCCTTCAGACGGTGCTGGGTGGTGTGTATCAGTCAGATGAACTGTGTCTGCTGACTGTCTCGGGTCTGGAGCGACACACAGCTGGCAGCCCCATGTGCTAAAAGACTCGGGCAGCGGCCCTGTCAATGCCCCACCATGAGCTCGCATGTCTGCTGTCAATCTCCCTCGACGTGTCTCTGAGGACGTGACAGATGCATGTCTGTCACATCACCTCAGACACCCTGCTCCTGTAATTACAGAGCGGTCAGAAAGTTTAGCACCAGCCAGCGTGTGTGAAATCTCTGTCGCCCGCGGCTCGCCGGCCACTGCAAAACATCATTTTCTTACAAAGTATTCTTCTCTTGTTTTCTAGAATACAATTCTGTCATTAAGATGCATTATGACTTAAGATATTATGTCTTGTTTCCTTAAAAAAATATATCAAAATGTTAGTTTTAGCTTAAAACGAGTAAAAATATCTGCCAATGAGTTAAGATAAATATTCTTGTTTAGCCTTTAAATTAAGATTTAAGACTAAATATCTCAAGTCATTTAACTTCATCATCCTGATTCAATCATTTTTATTTAGATATTTATACTAGAAAACAAGACAAAAATACTAAAAAAGAAAAAAAAAATTTGCAGCGAGACTACACTGTACATGGAGAAAGTAATGCATAATGTAATGAGCATTAATATTTTCATATGACTGATAAACATGTGGTTACATTCGTGACATTCTTGAAATGTGACCCTGGAGCACAAAATCAGTCTTAAGTCACATTTTCTTTAGAATAACGTCCAAAAATACATTGTATGGGTCAAAATTATTGATTTTTCTTTTATGCCATAATGTTCCATGAAGATATTTAGTACATTACCTACCGTAAATATATCAAAACATTTTTTTGATTAGTAATATGCATTGCTAAGAACTTCATTTGAACAACTTTAAAGGTGAATATTTTTCAATATTTAGATTTTTTTGCATCCTCAGATTCCAGATTTTCAAATATTGTCCCATCATAACAAACCATACATCAATGGAAATATTATTTATTCAGATTTAAGATGATGCATAAATCTCAAATTCATAAAATCGACACTTATGACTGGTTTTGTTCTCGCATATAATTTTGACTGAAAGTTTCTTTGTGGAACCAAAAATGGTTAGTTTATGGCATCGCTGTGAAGAACTCTTTAAGCCCCTTTATTTTTAAGAGTGTACCTGCAAAATGTGAAAAAAGACAGTATTTTTCGTATGGACGGATAGACAGCACCTCAAAGGCAATACACAATTCTGATTCCCCACTAATGTCAGATG
This sequence comes from Oxygymnocypris stewartii, assembly GCA_003573665.1. NCBI lineage: Eukaryota > Metazoa > Chordata > Actinopteri > Cypriniformes > Cyprinidae > Oxygymnocypris > Oxygymnocypris stewartii. Next base: position 16,267 of record QVTF01024577.1, on the reverse strand, counting down.
CTCAGCAAAAAACAGAAACTTGAGATCTCTTGGCTCGGAGCCTTTTTAATATTTCACGCCCTGGTTGTGTCAAGTGCCTGGGTTTGGAGACGGTCCTTCACTGCCCATCATCAGAAGACAAGTCTAGAAAAGCAGATCGTTACTGCATCAGGAAAATGGGCAACAATGCAATTCCATAGATTTTATATTTGTATTTGCATTTTATGCTTTCAGAGTGTCAAACATAAGCACGCCTATGAGGTTTTGGCAAACAAATGCAACCCTTGCATCGCTCTTTAACCAAGTTCAGTTCTACAAACTCAGACTACATCATTTTTTGTCCAGAACTGGATGAACAGAAATGTGTGCACTAATAGGTGTTCACTTTGGCTGGTCTCTGGAGTGTCCCGTCGGAGCTGATGCGCTCTGAGAGGATGTCGTGTCTGTCGGGGATCCGCTCGTACATGTTCTCCTCCGAGACCCGCAAAGAGCCCCTTTTCCACGATACATCGCAGTCTAATCGCTGTGCCGTGCCTCGACTCGCACTCTCCTTCTCACCCGCTCCCCTCGCCATCTTTTATTCATCGCTGCACTCGGATTTACCTCGTGTTTGTAGAAATCTACGGCAAAACATGAAACCAAAGAAACTGCACAAACAAGAACATTTGCACACAATTCAGTGCATCTGGAAATTCAGTCATTTCATGTCCATTCAAAGCCGTATGCTGATCATTTTCCCATGGAGCATAAAGAGAGGAACTTTGAAGAATCGTTTCCCATAAAACATGTGGAGAATGAGATCTGAAACCTGGGTAACATCTGAGAGGCCGGGACACACCAAGCGCTAGTTTGTTTGGTCGGCGGCATGTTTATAATTGTGTTATCTGTATCTGTATAATGTCTTTATTGTTTTGTACATTGTCCACTCGGCCAGGTCGTCATTGTAAATGAAAACTGGTTCTAAACTGACTTACCTGGTTAAATAAAGGTTAAAAATAAATACAAGTTTGCCCAGTTCAATATAGAATTGGCGTGAACTCTGATTAGACGTTCGGTTTAGTCCGTGCTCGAGAATGAAAGCAAAAGTGACGAAAGAGAGCAAGTAAATCGAGACGGTGCAGATGTTAGCTGAGGATTCTAATAAACGAAAGATGTCAACATAACTGATATAAGCAAGCACTACTTTGCTTGTATCTCATATGTGAGCCTGCAGCACAAAAGCAGTCATACGCAGCCCAGGTATATTTGTAGCAATAGGCAACAATACATTTTTATTTTAAGCCAAAAATCATTAGGATATTATTATCATGTTCATTAAGAGTACATTTCCTACTAAAAAAATAATTTTTGATTAGTAATATGCATTGCTAAGAACTTCATTTGAACAACTTTAAAGATGATTTTCTCAATATTGAATTTTTTTTGCACCCTCAGATTCCAGATTTTCATATATTGTCCAAACCATACATCAATGGAAAGATTATTTATTCAGCTTCCCTTTAAACCAGTGTCCCCATCGCTAGAGTGCTAATGTGTTTTGCTGGTACGTTACCCATCAGGCTTGTGGTTTGTGCGGCTGTCGACACACATTGGGACGGTTGTGAGCGCTGTCGTCTCTTTGACGGTCCCCGCTGTGAAGAACACGTGGGGTGGGTGATGGCCCCTCGTTAGTGCTCATGGAGGAGCAGCGAAGCCCCCAGCGTCTCTCTGACATCAGCCTGACCTACATTTGCATGTGCGGGTTAAAGATGGACATGCTTCCCTCACATTAATGGAATAGTTGTCTCAAAAATTAAATGAGCACAATAAGCGCATGAAAACAAAAGCTCTTTTTACTAAATCAGGATGACCAAACGTCCTCCTTTTTGCAGACATGTCTTGGTCTAAATTGCCTAAAATGTCCAGAAGTTGGCATTGTTTTCCTATTGTTTTCAGGCTTGCTAAAGGTAATGACTAAAAAGTAGTTTGAGCAATAATATGCAGACGCTGCACATAATCAACCAATCATGGCATGCTAAAAGGGATCTACAGAGAACAGTCAAAGCAATGCAAATACATTTCCATGCATGCATTTTACATTTAGCAGACGCTTTTATCCAAAGCGACTTACAGTGCATTCAGGCTATATATTTGTATTGTCAGTATGTTTTTCCCTGGGAATCAAACCCACAACCTTAGCGCTGCTAACGCAATGCTCTACCACTGAGCCACAGGAACACTATATAATGTAATGTCTATTGCTACAAATATACTTGAGCTGCTTATGACTGCTTTTGTGCTCCAGGGAAGCGTCTCGGCTCTTCCAAGCTTTATAATGGGAGTGAATGGCTGTTATTTTTCAATAGTCCAAAAGAAGTCCAATAAAGCGCATCCATCCATAATAAAATGTGCTTTACACAGAATAAATGCCTCCTGCAGCGAATCAATGAATATCCATATTTACAATGTTATAAGCAATAATCTCTAGCTTGCACTAACGATCATATGCGCGTTCACAACGCAGGCGTAGCGTAAACTCAGGTGTGTAAATGCTAGTCTCACGAGAACCGACGTTTGTTTACAAGAGCAAAGGAAGCAAAATGTCCTTCCTTGAGCAAAGCAAAACCAGTCTCCTCAAGGCTTTTATCAAAATCCAACATTGTCTTTATAAATCCTTGTTTTGTACTTCTAATTCGTGACCGGTGTCTTTTTTTGCTCTCTCCTCTGTGCTTCTGCGTTCATCACTTTTCAATGGAGTTTATCCTAATTGAATGCACGTACGACAATAAGTGCAAGCTACAGGTTACTGTTTCTAAAGTTTGAAATATGAATATTTTTCATACAAAAACGCATCGATTCGCTTCAGGAGGCCTTAATTGAGGGCAGTAAGGCACTTTTTTATTATGGATGGATGCACTTTATTTGACTTCTTTTGGACTATTGAAAAATAACAGCCATTCACTGCCATTATAAAGCTTGGAATAGCCCGGATGCTTAATATAACTCCGATCGGATTCGCCTGAAAGAAGAAAGTCACTCCTAGGATAGCTCGAGGGTGAGTAAATCATGGGGTAATTCTCATTTTTGGGGGAACTATGCCTTTAACGCTCCACGCTTTTAGGTGTTTCTCCAACCTTTCCAAATGCAAAGCAGACTGTGTGGTTGATATGTCTGGACAGAGATCTGGAACTAGGACTCATTTACACCCTAAGCAGAGATTTCTATCTGACTGGGGTTCAGATGTAGATTTTGTGCACAGTTGACCCTTGAATCTAACCACAAGCTCAACAGCAGCCAGATCGCTCCAGCAATCATGCGTTTGCCTCATCAGCAGTTCGCTCAGAGTTTGTCCTCAGCACTTTCTCTCAGTCAGTCTGCATCATCTTCACGCTCTCGTCTGATTGGCTGCTGGCTGAGTCAGTAAGCATCATCCTCACGCTCTCGCCTGATTGGCTGCTGGCTGGGTCAGTCTGCATCATCCTCACGCTCTCGTCTGATTGGCTGCTGGCTGAGTCAGTAAGCATCATCCTCACGCTCTCGCCTGATTGGCTGCTGGCTGGGTCAGTCTGCATCATCCTCACGCTCTCGTCTGATTGGCTGCTGGCTGAAAGGAGATGCTTGCTGCTCAAGTCGCCAGAATCTCCACGCTGAGTGTTTCGACTCGTCTATCCACCTTATTTTTCCCTTAAGAGCGGGTGCGATCATTTGTAAATTGAATGTGTCTATCTTCTGGTGTCGCCCGCTTCCAGCTATTTTTAGCTGTACAAAACACCTCGTTTTGCGGCTTGGTGTGTCTTATCATATTGTTTTAATGTATTAGCTAAATTATGAACACACTGGTTTGTAGTGCAAACCATTTTACAGTGCTTTGATATTCTTCTCGTTATTTCCCTCCAGTGGTTAATGAATAGCATGTCTCGCGCATTGACAGAAAACAGCTTACTTCCACGTTGAAAAACAAGGAGGATAAAAGACGTTTTTGGAGGGTGACAGTACAAAGTCAGTTTTTAATTACAGTACTTTTACTGTTTTTTTATTTATTTTTCATTCCCATTATTCTCAATCATGGATGTGTGTATCTTCATCTTCTTGAGCTGGTCAACCCGAGCACAGGTGTTTTGCATTGGGTGGATTTCCATCAGTTGTTATAGAAGGTAACATGACGCTCCTCGTGGCTGCGGCGCTGTCAAAAGTTGTATTTGTGCAGGGTTTAGGTTTCAGCCAGATAGGGGCAGAGAAGAAGCGTGGTCAAACATATGTCCAGAAGGGCAGGAACAAAAGCAATGACACTTTAGCCTTTTCACGGAGATGACCTTTGAGAGCTCCGCCTGCCGCTGATGTCCTTATGTATGCCAGCCGCCTCGGGCCCGGCTCAGGCCAGCGCTAGAATTTCTCCTCGTCTGCCTAAATCTCCCTTGACTAAATGTCAGGATTACACATTTCTGCGCTCACACTGAAGACTTTAATTAGCTGTAGTGTATGTGTGTGTGTGTGTTTACTCATGAATGCCATAGATTTCCTAATGCATGTCTCACTTGAGACTCATAAAGGCTGATTTATACTAGACGTGTCCGCTTGGGTGCGCGCGCCAAATATGATGTCATCGCGGTGTTGGCGGAAGTTCACTTTGAGTGCGCCCGACGTCTTTTCATGTGGCGGTGTGCACAATTTTTTTTTTGTAACTTTCCGCACAGCTCTGCATCCAAACATACACGAGTTCTGGGCGATTCTAGCCAGACATGTACGTCTGTGCCGGCATTTGTGTGAAACAGAAGCAGTTCAAACTCCATCAGGTGCTTTTTGACGATTTGACGGAAAACAATGCTTAGTATAGTGTTTTTTTTTTTGCATAGGTTGTCCAAGGCTTTTTAATTCAAGTATGTTTTATTTGTATTGTATAAAAATAGAATTAAGGCCTAAGTATACTTCTTTTTTTCACGCGTACGTTAGCATATGTGCAGTCGTACGCACAGCCTTGCAAAGTATACTTCATTTGACTCGTACGCGTACACAGATGTTCGACGCACGCACGTTGCTCCAAATTGCAATACCTCTCCTGGCCTAGCGGGGGCTGTAGGGAGCAGTTATGAAGATTACAGTGTGACGAAGGACAAGGAAGAAAAACTCATAGAAGTCCGGTAAGCACAGCAGAAAGGCTAGCCGTGACCAAGTATTGCATAAGCTACCGTTTGGAAGCCAGACAGTGTCTAAGCTTATTCCGGAGGTATGTGAAGCCATATGTTTATGCAGTTTTTCTTCGGCTACCTCATGAATCAATACCCCCCCGCAGCATTTCCACCTTGCAGATAAACTAATTACTGCAAGAGAGTTTAATACGCATGTACAAAGTACACATGGTTACAAAAATCCGGGGGTGCGCGTACAGTACGTGCGTTCAGAAGTAATGTAGACACTATTTATACACTATTTGCTTAAAGCTGTCTTGTGTTTGTTGCAAAATAAACCCAATAGCTTAAGAGTATTTTAATCAATTCATAAAGAAATTGTTAATTCAACTCATTCATCATGCAAGACATCTTTTACCGCTAAAAGACTTCTTCTCATCAGTGATTTCTGATGGTTTTAGAGGAAAATTACTCCTCGTCGCCCCCTGTCGTTTCAAAGAATATCTCAACGGCGAACGCGTCAAGTATAAAAGCCTCGTCAGTTTGGGAAGGTGCGCACGCACCTTAAGCACTCTTAAACTTAATTTTTGATTAGTAAAATGCATTGCTAAGAACTTAATTTGAACAACTTTAAAGTTGATTTTCTCAATATCTTGATCTTTTTTGCACCCTCAGATTCCAGATTTTCAAATAGTTGTATCTCAGCCAAATATTGTCCTATCCAAACAATCAATGGAAAGCTCATTTATTCAGTTTTCAGATGATGTATACATCTCAATTTAAACAAAATGACCCTAATGACTGGTTTTGTGCTCCAGGGTCACATATGAAGTGAACTTGCCACGGTTCTATTAATGTTTTAGTTAACTGTGGTAGAATCACTGCAACACACGGCCGCAGGTTTATGTTTGCTTGATTTTCAAATGAGCTGCATCAATAAACAGACGAGATTCGGCCGCACAGAAGTGTGCATGTTTCACCTCCTCCTAAAATGAATTAATATAAGATTCAGTCGTCTCTTCATCTCCTGCACCAGTGTCAGATCGCGGCTCCGTCACGTCTGTGCGCTGGCGCTGGCCCAGTAGCGCGGGCTGGTTCTGGACTGGTCTCCTCACTCCAGGGTAGCCTCTAATAGACGCCTGCGTCCGCTCTAATTAAAGCGAGCGGGGCACGGCATAACGAGCTGATGAATAATTAGAATTTGAGGAGAATTGTGCAGCCGGGGTGGCAAATCTGGAGGGACAAGTGCTGAAAACAAGGCGTGCAGCATTAAGACTACAGTCAGTCAAATCTGTGAACTGGGCCGCGGGCGTTAACACTAGGCCTGTGTGAAAATAAAAAACCACAGTACTGGTGGCGAGACCAAGACCTCGCAGCTCCCGAGGGAAGACATCACAACACCAAACACCGCAAAGAAACGTTGCATGCTCAAGACAAAAGGACGGTCGTTGCAATGGAAGCATGACTCTGAAACAGGAACACGGTGTTGTTGCTGGAGAATAATAATAATAATAATAACAATAATAATGAAGAGCCCAGACAGTTTGTAGTGTGAAACATCGATGAAGCGACCAGCGGCGGACCGTGTGGACTTTAATTAGTGCCGGCCTTCCCGAGTCAACAAGGTTGTTCCCTTCCTAGGGTGATTTAGCACACTGCTGCGTTTTGCTCTTTTCTCTGCCAGCTGCGGCACGTTGTCAGAGCGAGTGGCAAAACATCTCACGTCAGGCGCTTAGGCCGTGTCGCCGTTTGTTTGCCTGCATCTTTAAAAAATGCTGCATGTTGCAAACTTCTCTGATGCTTGGTTTATTTTGATGCAATCGTTTTTCTTCTCTCTGCACTCTTGGATGAGCACATGCACGGTTCATTTTGACCGCCTCCATAAGATTAAAGCAATAATCCTCAAGATGCCGTGATTTACAGTGATTTTATAACAGCTGTTAGGGCCTAAACCTCCCTTAGATGTTATAAATTAACAGCTTCACGGTGCTCGTTGCTGTTATAAAATGGTTATTCCATATACTTAGTAAGGGTTCACAAAATAAAACAGAGCACATAAGTGTAATGATTTTAATAAAAGCAATGTAGTTCCTCCGAAACAGTTGTGGTTGGAACAAAGCGGTTGCCGAGCAACACACAAAGTAAACAAAGGTGTGTCTTGATTTGTAATTTACAACGGCTTCGAGCACGGCTCAACCAATCAGAGTCAAGCACCGGAGCTATCCGTTATATAATGCCATTTAAACAACGGCAACTCGCAGTAAAATAATCAGCCAATCTTCGTGCAACGTGGAGCAGAAAACACGAACAGACAACGTTCTTCTTTTTCTAGGCTTGCGACTCATTTAAACGTAATGCTGCATGTTGATAAGCATCAGAAGCATACGGAGCGTTTGCTCGTTTAATCACCTATTAAAAGACGACGCAGATGATGTTCTTATTAAAGATGAGTTTGTTCTTTAGTTTGCTCCCGTGTCACGCTTCAGGACGATGTTTGTTTGGGTCGAAGGGTAAAAAGCGAAGCCCTGGGCCATCGCCGGACGCTTGGCATTTATGCTAATGAGTCCTGATCACAGACTCTAGTCATTAAACTAATACGACTGTATTCAAATTAGCCAGTTCCCTCTTTTCAGTGAAACACATGGCTGCGTATTTGAGGCAGAAATCTTTGGCTGTATTCCGTTAACAACAGAGCTAATTAGATGAGGCGCTCCCTTCTAATGAATAATTATTTATCCTCTATCAAGCGGAAAAATCTGTTCCCTGATAACCTTTTTACTCAAATTGCTGTTATCGTATGAATGCAAGGACAGTTTAATATGGATGTGACTTGGTGGACGCCGGAAAGAAGATGAAATCTGGCTGTGCATATCCACGGGGTGATTGTTAGTTACATTGTAATTATGCTTTTAATGCATTGTTTTTTTTTATTTGCAACCTATTTATTCTGCGTATTTGTTATCAAGATCCATTATGGGCTCATGGTCTGTCACAGAATAATGGCATAATCTTGTGTTTTCACTTTTATCAATCTCTCATTTATTATGTTGTATTGTTGATTACTTTAGTAATAACAATGCAGGCATTTCTACAAAAAAACTTACACAGCCACTGTAGTTCATTATTATTACTATTATTCATTAGTAGTTATGTAAATACATGGAAACATAAATGGGTCTTAAAAGACTATTAATATTCAGTAATATTTGTATTTAACTGCACTGACATAATCGGCTAAGAACAAAATTGTCTTCTGTAGAGCTCCTTTTTATTTATTTATTAAAAACAAAATATATAATTCAATATAAATATAAAATAAGTCATATTGTCTTCTGTGGAGCTGCTTTATTTATTTTATTTTATTTTATTGATTTAAAAAAAATGAGTTAAGTAAAATTGCCTTCTCTAGAGCTGCTTTATTTATTTTTTATTTTAATAGTTAAATCAAATAGTCTTCTCTAGAACTGCTTTATTTATTTTATTTATTTATTTAAAAAATTCAGTTAAGTAAAATTGTCTTCTGTAGAGCTTATTTTATTTTATTAATGTATTTTAAATAAAAATAGAATTAAGTTAAACTGTTTTCTGTAGAGCTGCTTTATTAATTTATTTAATTGTATTAATTTATTTTAAATTAAAAATATAGTTAAGTCATTGTCTTCTCTAGAACTGCTATATTTATATATTTAATTGTATATATTTTTTTTAAATAGTTAAGCCAAATTGTCTTCTCTATAGCTGCTTTATTTATTTATTTTATTTTATTTTATAAATTTATTTTAAATAAATACAAAAAAAATAGAGTTAAGTCAAATGGTCTTCTCTAGAGCTGCTTTATTTATTTTAAATAACTACAAATAAAATATAAAAATAGAATTAAGTGAATTTGTCTTGTGTAGAGCTGCCTTCCAGCTGAATTGAATTACTGATGAATTTAAGAACATTAACATTTCTGTGAAGTAGCTTCGAAACAATCCGTATTGTATAGATATCTACATAAATAAAAGTGGACTTCATGAGCACAATAATATAAAGTGGCTGATAATTGTATTTTATTTTATTTTATTTCATTTAATTTAATTTCATTGTTTATTTATAAAGCACATTTAAAAACAACCCAAGGTTGACCAAAGTGCTGTACAGATCAGGAAGCTCAAATAAAAACTAAATCTATAACAATCTATAGGATAGCATACATAAGATTAGAATAATACATTAGAAACCCACACTAGAAGATGTGCTTTAAGTTTAAATGTAAAAGAGGAGAGTGATGACACCATTCGGATTGATCCCGGGAGACTATTCCAGAGTTTAGGGCCCGCTATCACAAAAGCACGGTCTCCACGAGGTTTTAAACTCGATCAACGAACAGCAAGCACTCCAAGGTTGCCGGATATAAGTGCCCTGGACGGACAACGTAAGAGATCAGATAAATAAGCTGGAGCAAGGCCATGTAATGCTTTAAAAACAAAAACTAAAAAGTTTAATTCAGTTCTCTGTTTGACTGGTAGCCAGTGCAGGGAAGTTAAAATGGGAGATATGTGATCGAATTTGTGACTAACAGTCAGCAGCCTGGCTGCAGCATTTTGTACCATTTGAAGACGTTCAATCGAAGATTGGTGAGCTCCATAGTAGAGTGAATTACAATAGTCAAGACGTGAAGTAATACATGTGTGTATAACTATTTCAAAGTTCTTTAGAGAAAGAAAAGGTTAAACTTTTGCAAGACGTCGTAATGATAAAAACATGACTTAACAACAGAATTAGTCTGTTTATCGAACTTAAGACCTGAACCAAGATTTTTCGCACATGGGGAGACATAAGAACTCAAGTCGTCAAGGTCAAGATCACTTAAGTCGTAGAAATGACTTGGACCAAACAGTACTATTTTGTAACAGTTTTATTCTCGTTTAAGGCCAGAAAATGTTGTGTAAGCCATAATTCGGCTTCCTTTAAACAGGCCAGCAGGACCTCTATGGAGCTTGAATCATTATGTTTCAAGGGCAGGTACAATTGGGTGTCATCAGCGTACAAATGAAAACATACGCCATATTTTAAAAAGATGGTTATAGATCAAATCAAAATCAAATATAGATATTTTATATTTGATTATTTATTAAATGAATCCGAAGCTCTCAGTATTTCAGTTATACTGATGATTTTTTAAATGCATTGCACAAAGCGCCTGCACTAACAGAAGCACGCTGCTCGTTCTGTTGTGAAGTCTGTAGGTACGACAGAGGAAAGGTCCCTGTGGTCATTCTCTGTAAACAGTGATTATGGCAGACGTTCCCCGGAGTCAAGCGGCCGCTGGAGGATCATGTAAATGGCAGAGTCTCGTGGCTTTAGCGTGGAGTTGATCCAGTAAGTAGTGTGTGGTAGCTGGAGGACTGACGCAGCTCCCCAGGCTAGAATCTGGTTTTGTGGTCTGACATTAAACCCGCCGGGCCACTCCAGCCCTTCTGACCTTGTGTCCCGCTCCCGCCCACGGAAAGGGTCGTGACCCTCGGCGCTGGATGCTAACGCACCCTGACGAGAGGTTATTGGAAACATATTCTTGAGGCCTTCGCCATTTACTGCTTCTGTGGGGCTCGGGACGGAGATGACCTTCTCCAGCGACTCGCACCTGTTCTCTGACGCCTCACTCCTGAAATCATCCCGTTTATACAGGACCCCAGCGCATGTCGAGCTGGTCTCAAAGGCAGAATGTGTGTCACAGCTGGATCTAATAAATCAAGACAGTGAGCGGGAAGTTGTGTGTTTCTTGGGTTCAGAGCTGCATGCAAATGTGTTTACAGGCATCCCTGCTTCAGCAAACACTATACTAGATACTTGTGTCGATTGCTCTCGCGATGGATGCACTCATGACTCTTAAACTGTGTTGTGTTTTAATTTCTGTTCGTTTCAAACCATTGAGAAAGGACCAGTGGTATTTTAGTATCGATGAGATACAATTGTCGTTTTTATTAATTGTTTTTACACTTGTATTTTTGTTAAAGTTTTAGTAATATTTTTTGAGTGTTTTGTCATTTTTAGTTAATTTGTTTTAATGCATCTACACTCTATCCTTCAAAGGTTTAGGATCACAAGTTTGTAATGTTTTTTAATGTTTATTATGCTCACCAAGGCTGCATGTATTTGATGAAAAAAAATAAGAAAGATTGAATATTGTAAAATATTATTATTATTATGTAAAATAACGGTTTTGTATTTTAATATACATTAAATGTAATTTATTCCTGTGTTTTTTTTAAATAAGTTTCTTATGCTCATCAAGGCTGCATTTATTTAATTAAAAATACAAGAAAATTTAATATTTTAAAATATTATTATTATTATTATTATTATTATGTAAAATAACGGTTTTGTATTTAATATACATTAAACTATAATTTATTTCTGTGATCAAATCTGTATTTTCAGCATCTTTACTCCAGTCTTCAGTATCACGTGATCTTCAGAAATCATAATAATATGCTGATTTATTACAGTTATAGAAGAGAGTGTAGTAGTTTTTAGTAATTTCAGTTTAAGCATTAATCATTATAGTACATATTTTTTATCAAATAAAATATATATAAAATATTTCCTTGGGAACTGGTTGAATTAAAAATAAAATGTTACGTTTTAATGTTTTTTTTGTTTTTTTCTGCTTATATACAGTATATATTTCTATAATTTTTTTTATATGGTTGTGGTTTTTGTGAACTATAACAACCCCTAAAAGAACATGATGTAACAATTCAGAACATGCTCGATAAACCTGGCAGTACTTTACAGCCGAGGTGCCGCTACAGAGATATAACCTATTGGTCATCACATTGAATGGCAGAGCGAATATTTCGTGGTTTTGCATCATTTTATGCTTTGGTAAAGCAGCCTGGAAATTAATGGAGGTAAATCTGTTTCTCCTGTAATCAGGTTTAACGCCTGAGGAGCAGCTTGTGACCTGAGCTTTATAAACTCATGTGATGGCCGCAGTTCAACCGTTGGGTCTTCACTCCGGTAAATGGACTGACATGTGCTTGACGTCCGCAGCACAGACGTGATCAACTGCTTACAGATGTGTCCCGCTCGCTCTTTCACTAACAAACAGCAGCCACGTGCTGCTTTTGATGAAGGCAGCGGTCAGTTTCAATCTGCGTCTCAGGGGACTCACGTATTCTCTCAGATGGGAGCTTTAAACAATGTGTGCGAGTCATTCAAATCTTATGAATGGCACTTCAGTTTAAGTTTTAAGGGATAACCCAAAGAAATGAAGGTTCTGTCATCACTAACATGTCTGTGGAGACAAAGGAGAAGTTTTTAAGATCATCTGAGCTGCTCTTTTCCATACATGTGAGAACAGATCTGAGTTATTCATGAAGGCAAATGCCATGTGTCACATCCAATCGTGTTACGGCAAGTAGGAATAGACACAACTGCATTGAAGATTGAAATAACCCAAGCTCAATGGAAAAACATGCCTCTACTCCAAACATGTGCCTATTCATACGATTCACTGCAGCTTCAGCTGAAATGAACACGAGGCAGTAAAACACCAAAATAAGTGTAAATGCGCAGTCAAATTTTGAGCGACAGGATTTTAGATTTTCACAAAAATGAGTTCATCAAGCCCTCGTCTAGCGATCCCAATGTGCCAAATAGTAATTAAACATCTAAAAGTATCTTTATTTGTAAGTTTTCTGAGAGGAGTACCTTTTCTCTGCTCGCACTGTTCCCATCCGAAGCGCACTATCCTCATAGATGCACAGATTATACAGTAGGCTACATATATTTAAGTATTCACGCAATCTGTTATATCTTAAGTGAACGTTTGGGCAAAAACATCAGATGTGTAATATTTAGTGGTGGGCCGTTATCGGCGTTAACGTGCTGCGTTAACGCGAGACTCTTATCGGGCGATAAAAAAATATCGCCGTTACTCTATTCTCAAAGTTGGGTTGGGAGCTGGGTCTATTACTACGCAAGCTATGATGACTTTCACCCTGATATTTTTAGCGCTGGATGTATACCTAGCCGAATTGCACTGTAGGGGCGGAGAACGAGTCTTCGAACTAGAGGCTCGCAGTCCGTGATGGACAGATTGTTAACGGCTGGTCTATGTGGTTAATACAATCGGGCAGGACATCCAAACGCTCATCTATCATTTCATCAACCTCAAATATGGCTTTTCATCTGAAAGATGTAAGTAGAAGCAACTTTACATGGCCGCTCAATATGATGTTAACCTAGAGAAATGTGCGCTATTGAAGTGTTGTGTGGAAGCGCGTTTGTGCAGGACAGGCTCCGGTGCGCTCACTTGCTCTTAAAATCTCCGTCATTCTTGGTCATACAGATAAAAGTAGCCTAATACATCTTTCGAATCTGTAAAGACTCTACGTTTATTGTGTGCACTCAGAATAACAACGAAACGTTGCGCTTTTAAGCAAACAGGATGCGCTTTAGGTCTCATGTGAACTTGAGCGAGAAACTTCGAAACTCCGTCTTTGAAAAATATATCTATAGAGAGTGAAATGTCTAAAAAATAAAAATAGAAGACGTGTGTCAAGTCAAGTCAAGTCAAGTCAAGTCACCTTATTTATATAGCGCCTTTAACATACAAATTGTAACAAAGCACTGCACAATATCAAAATAGGCAAATTTGTCAATAATGTAAAATGGACAGGATTTAACACTCAATTATCTGCTGAATGCATTTCATTATTGAATTTAGTAGTGGCATTGTCCAGCTTTAGTTTCAGTTTAAATAATATCTGTGCAATCAAGTCGATGATTGTGCTGGAAATGAAGTGTCCCCAACTGAGCAAGCCAGAGGCGACCAGCGGCAAGGAACGAAAACTCCATCGGTGACAGAATGAGAAAAAAACCTTGGGAGAAACCAGGCTCAGTCGGGGGGCCAGTTCCCCTCCGGCCAGACAAATCAGTAGTTTGTTCCAACTGCAGCAAAGTCAGAGTGTAAGTGGTCCACTGGTTCCAGGGGTCTTTCCCCGATGGATGTCTAGGTGACGAGGTCCTCACTGGAGCTCTGTCTCTGGGGGCTCATCTCGGAGGTCCTCGGAGGGGTTGTCATCGTCTCTTCTCAGGTGTTCGGTCATCTCTATCGTGTGTGTTAGCATGGATGATTTACATGAAATTTAATCTGTGCAACACTGTGCATAAAATGGCTTTCAGTTCAATATAATAACAAAAAACGACATTTTGGGTTTTTATTCAACTAATAAGGTGGGCACGCTGTGATCTGTACTATATTTCTACTGTAATTGACAGTTATCGGCAAAAAAACAAAAAAAAAAACAACACGGGAGTGGGAGGGAATGGCAGTCATTCTTCCGGGAGTGGAACGGGATTTTCCTCCAGTTTTTTCGTGGGATTGGGACGGGAAGAGATTAAAGTTTGTGATGCATTTTGGAAACAGGAGATGAGCCCCTGGTCTAATGCGCCACCTGGCTTGAGAAACCCGTTCTCAAAGACTTACTTTTAGTCATTATTTGGGTAGCACACATATTCTGAATGCCTTCGGCAGAATTCAAATGAGCCATTTTAATCTAGATTAAAAAAAATTATCTATGCCCACCTCTAGTAATATTATATTAGATCCATGCATGTCTTAATATAGGCGGGTCGCATTAATGTTAATCAAACAATAAAAGAAAAGAGGGAATCACTCACTGCCTGATTGAACTGCTTTTCTAGTTTTAATAATCAGTTTATTTTTAATGAACACACTTAAGTGATTTTACAATTTTACTATTTGTTTTTCTTACGTGGATATAAAATGAACATGAAACACCTTCAAACGGGTCATTTTTCATCTGATTCCTGCAAATCATACATCATTTAAAAAATGTAAAATAACTCATTTTAGAAATTTGCTCATTGTGACTTTTTTTCCAGCACAGGTCACAAATACATGTATTCCTTTTCACAAAATTATGATTACAGGCACAGGCTACTGATTACTAAAGTCTTATTCTCACACTTTCTTGTAAAATACTACGTTATGAGATTAACATAATTTTACCATTGTACATGTTTTGAACACTATCACGATTAGATATTTGCATCACGTAACCAGCTTCATATGTGGCTTTTCTGATGTAGTAAACTTGCTCGGTATCACACCCGGTACAGCACCAAACGTCAAACACGATTCGTAGAAGCAAGATTGTATGTTGAATGTTTTTTACCTCACATTGTCTTGTGTTAAAACTAGCAGTGAGGTTTAGGGTCGGGTTAGATGATAGTAGTTATTGTCAAATGTGGCGTTTAAATGGCAAACTGCCACGATACATGCAATAACCAGCATAATAAAGCATTGCCAGATTCACATTCATCAGTTTCAGATAAAACTGGACTTGCATTTAGTGCCACTCACTTGGCATTTCACTGTGAAACGTGCAACGTCATTTTGCAGACATTTTGCCTGGGTTGTATTTGGATGTTGAAAACGGTTGTGCTGCTTCATATTTTTGTGAAAACCGTAATACACAGTTTTTCAGGATGCATTTATTCTAATCTTTTGTAACGTTAGAAATGTGTTTACTGTCAGTTTTGAGGTTGATGTTGCTTATGCGGTTTAAGGTTCAAAAATGCATTATTTTCCACATACTGCACATTTTTGTTGCTCCGCCTTTCTGAAACACTCATCGTTCTGAGAAGTGAGGCGTTCTCTGATTGGCTAGCTATCCGTTGTGTTGTGATTGGCCGAATACCTCAAGCGTGTGAAGGAAATGTTACGCCCCTCACCGTATTGTGATGCCATGTCCCGGCGGTTTATAAAACCTATTATAAATGAGGCATTTGTGTTGCATCCAGTGGGGACATAGAAAAATCATGCTGTCTAATCAGCATCTTGATATGCCACACCTGTGAGGTGGACGGATTATCTCGGAAAAGGAGAAGTGCTCACTAACACAGATTTAGACAGATTTGTGAACAATATTTGAGAGAAATCGGCCTTTTGTGTACATAGAAAAAGTCTTAGATCTTTGAGCTCAGCTCATGAAAAAAGGGGGCAAAAACAAAAGTGTTGCATTTATAATTTTGTTCAGTGTAATTACTGATCATAATGACTTACACTGTCTTTTTACACGTCATGTTGCATCGCGCCGTGTAAACATTACCTTGTCTGTATTTATGATCGTAGAAACACAAACAGCAAGCACTACTCTACACTGCTA
>QVTF01024576.1:7500-45774 GCA_003573665.1 Oxygymnocypris stewartii | reverse complement strand
TTATGAGTGTAGTGAACGAGAAGGTAAGGGCACTAGACTGTTGTTGTTTCATGCAGTTATATGATGTCTAACGGCTACAAGCCGTCGCCGCTGGATCTGTCTGACGTCAAACTGAGCGCCGCTCAAGAGCTGCTGGTGGACAAACTGTCAGAAAACGCTCACAAAGTCTGGGCCAAAGACCGGGTCAAGCAGGGCTGGACCTACGGCATCCAGCAGGTCAGAGAGCATGCTGGGATACACAGCGCTGGAGCGTCCAATCGGAACGCAGGCAGCCTGGCTCTGAGCCAATCACAGCGTCTCTCTCGGTCTCTCTGCAGGATGTGAAGAGCAAGAGAAACCCTCGTCTGGTCCCGTACGCGTTACTCGACGAGCGCACCAAGAAATCGAACCGCGACAGCCTTCGGGAAGCCATCCGCACGCTGATGGATACGGGTTCACCGTGGAGCCGCCGGACCAGGACGCCGGTGAGGGCTTCAGCTCTAGTCTGCACTCTGAAGTTATGTCACACACATAACCTACAAAAAAGTTGATGATGATATTTATCTCTTTTTATTCCTTTGCTTAATATACTTTATTATAGATTTTCGTCTGTTTTTCAGATTTATAAATTACTTCGCTATTTTCATATTTGTTTTTAATTCTCAGTTTTTGGGGATTTTTTAAAAATCTTTTAAAAATATATATTTAAAATTTTTACTTATCAATTACTTATGTTTTTATATTGTATTTTTTTCTGATATTTATTAATTAATTGCATATTACATCTCAGTATTTTCAGCTTTTAAATATTGTTTAAATATCTTTAGGTTGTATTGTTCTGTCAGTGACAGAGACTTCGCTCTTTTCTTAATCTAATGATAAATATAAGATATTATGTCCTTAACAAATCTTTATTTTACTTAAGTACTTCTCAATTTGGGGATGTTTTTATTTATTTCTCAAATTATATATTTTTTTATTCATCAGTTACTTATTATTTCTTTACTAAATATATTTTTGTTATTCAGATTGTAATTATTTTTTTTAATTCAATTTTTTTTCGTTGCATTTAAAAAATATATATTCAGCTGTTTTCATTTTTACTCCTCAATTTTTTTTCCTCTCAATTACTTCTCATTTTTTTCAGCTTTAATATATTTCTAATCTACTTTTTAAATATCGTTAGGTTTTATTGTTGTTCTAGAGACGTCACTCTTATCTTAATAATAAATATTAAGCTATTATGTTCTAAAAATCTGGATCTATTATTACTTCTCAATTCTTTCAGCGTTTCATTAATATAGTTTACATTTCTTTAGTTTTATTGTTATTCTTGTGTTTATTATTTATTATTATCAGATGAAGCAATGAATCTGGGACTTTTATTACGTCTTAATTGCTTTTTTCAGATTGATTCATCTGTTTACATCTCTTTTGTGTGTATTGCTGTTTATAGTTTGATGCTTTCTGAAATGGCATGTTTTGTTAGAATCAGCTTCATGTGTGTGTGAAGGGTTAATTACCTTCATCAGTGTTTTAGTGGAGTTTAGGGACTGAATTAACTCTAATGTCCAGCTCAGATCTCAGTGTGTTTGACCGGCTGGTTTCTGAAGTGTAATCAGAGCATTGATGGAGGGTTTAAAGAAGCTCTCAGTAATTGAGATCATATATATCAGGGGTCATCAAACTTGTTCCCGGAGAGCCTGCAGAGTTTAGCTCCAACTTGGCTCAACACCTGCCTGGAAGTTTCAAGTATACCTAGTAAGACCTTGATTAGCTGCTTCAGGTGTGTTTGATTAGGTGTGACCGAACTCGGTGACCCTAAACACTCCTCAGGCTCCCAGAGGTAACTCAACACTTTCTGCTCCGTCAGTCAATCAAATAGCATCAGAAGTTCAGCTAGCATATGGAAAGCCAAGCAATAATAAATACATATACAAAGCAAGCAAAAAAAATCATTGCATTTAAGAAATGCAATAAATATGTATTTATTTATTGCATTTCTTTGTGTATTTTCTTGTGCATTTATGTATTTTAAATTTCTATGCATATTTATTTATTTATTTTGAACTGCGTTAAAGTGCAGTGCATGGCATATCGATGCTGGGTATTGATAATAATGAGGGGATTATGAGATATTATGAAACTGGACGAAGTTGATTACCAACATGTAAAATGTTGTTTGTGTCAGATCCGCGTCACGTGCATCGGGTTTTAAAGAGACAGCGCTGCTTTTAAAGTGAAGCCTGATGAAGTCCGTCACTGATGAAATTAAAGAACTAAAGAAAACGGAGAAATCACTTTACTGTAGTCGCTGAATAAAGATTCATTTCTATTCATTTCATACTTTATGCATATACAATGAAGAAGTTCATAAATTAAAAGTTGCCACATTTTTCAGCGCTTAAGTGTTCAAAATAATGTAATGTTGAATGGCTATAATTAATGGCTAAAACTGAGGGAAACTGAATTTAATAGAGATATCAGTAAAATTATTGGTATTAATGATCCTGCCCTTCATTATTAGTAGGCTACGTAGTAAAAAATACCATTAAACCGGATTTAAAATATACAGTCTTATGTGGTTTCTAAATTAATTTGGTGGTTCACTGTGAAATTATGATAACATAAATATATTAATATGCAATTAATCATAATTAAGTTTCTGCAATTAATTAGTTATTTAATAATCGATTGATAGCACAAATTTTAACCTTTCATAGATGTTATTATTGGTATAATATTGGTTTATTTTACTGCTGAACATGCTTTTCAATTTAATTTCTTCGTTTATACCCCCCCCACACACACTGTTTAATTCTGTAATCTGGCTCTCATGGAACTAATTGAATAGCCCTGGTATACAGTGTTCTGTGCGTCTCTGATGGGTTTCTGTGCTCAGGTCACGTGGTGGAGCGGCTGAGCATCGATAAGATCCGCTTCTTCCGCGTGGAGCGCACGTATGCGGTGAAGACGGGCCGCTGGTATTTCGAGTTTGAGGCGGTGACCGGTGGAGACATGCGAGTGGGCTGGGCTCGGCCCGGCTGCAAACCCGACCTGGAGCTGGGCACGGATGACCAGGCGTATGTGTTCGACGGCCATCGGGTGAGTCCAGAAACACCAAAGACCAGAGCATCGACTAATGCCAAAGTAATAATAAACACATTAAAGCTTCAATATAAATGTTTTTACACTTAATTTTATATTTATGGTGCGAAAAACCCATACATTTAGCCATACATTTACACCGTGTCCTAACTACACGTGACGCGACAGCGTCAATCAAATATCACAGCCAATCAGAAGAGTGTGTGGGCGGGCTCCCTGGAAACAAAATGAGTATGTTTATAATCTAATTCATAAATATAAAACCTTTTTTAACATTATTAAAAGTACATACTGAATGACTGAGACCATCTTTGTCATGGAATATGCTAGTTTTAACGTACATCTTATTTACAAGATCTGAGGTAAACTATCGGTTGTTGGCTATAACGGTCAATATTCAAATTCATATTAGACACGTTTAAGTTTGAATAAAGCACATAATCAGTACCTGAGATTATCACTGTCATTAGCTTGTATGTTGTTGTTCCAGCCACAACGTCGCGGAAATAGAAACCATTTCTAAATTAGAAATTTCGAGTGTGTCGCCGTCGCGGCTAGTTAGGACAGAAACACAGATTAACATGGAAAAGATACCTTTTATCGCGTATCGCCGTCGCGGCTAGTTAGGACAGAAACTCTGATTAACATGGAAAAGATACCTTTTATCGCGTATCGCCGTCGCGGCTAGTTAGGACAGAAACTCTGATTAACATGGAAAAGATACCTTTTATCGCGTATCGCCGTCGCGGCTAGTTAGGAGAAACTCTGATTAACATGGAAAAGATACCTTTTATCGCGTATCGCCGTCGCGGCTAGTTAGAACAGAAACTCTGATTAACATGGAAAAGATAGCTTTTATCACATGTCGCCGTCGCGGCTAGTTAGGACAGAAACACAGATTAACATGGAAAAGATACCTTTTATCGCGTATCGCCGTCGCGGCTAGTTAGAACAGAAACTCTGATTAACATGGAAAAGATAGCTTTTATCACATGTCGCCGTCGCGGCTAGTTAGGGCAGAAACACAGATTAACATGGAAAAGATACCTTTTATCGCGTATCGCCGTCGCGGCTAGTTAGAACAGAAACTCTGATTAACATGGAAAAGATAGCTTTTATCACATGTCGCCGTCGCGGCTAGTTAGGACAGAAACTCTGATTAACATGGAAAAGATAACTTTTATCGCGTGTCGCCGCGCGGCTAGTTAGGACAGAAACACAGATTAACATGGAAAAGATACCTTTTATCGCGTATCGCCGTCGCGGCTAGTTAGAACAGAAACTCTGATTAACATGGAAAAGATAGCTTTTATCACATGTCGCCGTCGCGGCTAGTTAGGGCAGAAACTCTGATTAACATGGAAAAGATAGCTTTTATCACATGTCGCCGTCGCGGCTAGTTAGGGCAGAAACTCTGATTAACATGGAAAAGATAGCTTTTATCACATGTCGCCGTCGCGGCTAGTTAGGACAGAAACTCAGATTAACATGGAAAAGATAACTTTTATCGTGTGTCGCCGTCGCGGCTAGTTAGGACAGAAACTCAGATTAACATGGAAAAGATATCTTTTATCGAGTGTCGCCGTCGCAGCTAGTTAGGACAGAAACTCAGATTAACATGGAAAAGATATCTTTTATCGAGTGTCGCCGTCGCAGCTAGTTAGGACAGAAACTCAGATTAACATGGAAAAGATATCTTTTATCGAGTGTCGCCGTCGCAGCTAGTTAGGACAGAAACTCTGATTAACATGGAAAAGATACCTTTTATCGTGTATCGCCGTCGCGGCTAGTTAGGACAGAAACTCGGATTAACATGGAAAAGATATCTTTTATCGAGTGTCGCCGTCGCTGCTAGTTAGGACAGAAACTCAGATTAACATGGAAAAGATAGCTTTTATCGTGTATCGCCGTCGCAGCTAGTTAGGACCAAAACTCGGATTAACATGGAAAAGATAGCTTTTATCGAGTGTCGCCGTCGCGGCTAGTTAGGACAGAAACTCTGATTAACATGGAAAAGATATCTTTTATCGCGTGTTGCCGTCGTGGCTAGTTAGGACAGAAACTCTGATTAACATGGAAAAGATACCTTTTATCGTGTATCGCCGTCGCGGCTAGTTAGGACAAAAACTCAGATTAACATGGAAAAGATCTTTTATCGCGTGTCGCCGTCGCGGCTAGTTAGGACAGAAACTCAGATTAACATGGAAAAGATATCTTTTATCGTGTGTCGCCGTCGCGGCTAGTTAGGACAGAAACTCTGATTAACATGGAAAAGATACCTTTTATCGTGTATCGCCGTCGCAGCTAGTTAGGACCAAAACTCGGATTAACATGGAAAAGATCGCTTTTATCACGTGTCGCCGTCGCGGCTAGTTAGGACAGAAACTCAGGTTAACATGGAAAAGATAACTTTTATTGCGTGTCGTGGCTAGTTAGGACAGAAACTCAGATTAACATGGAAAAGATAACTTTTATCGTGTGTTGCGGCGTCGCGCCGCGTGTATTTAGGACACGGTGTTACTGTGCGGGTCGTCGCTCGTGAATCGACGGCAGTCGCGGAAGTGCAAACGAAGAAATCCCAAGAGAAAACAATCAAAATCAGGCCAGAAAAATCTGAACTGAAGGGCTAATATTCGTTAAGGCAGGGAAATCTGAGAAGCAGATGGTGCGTTCGCCAGTATAAAGGTGCGTTTACACCAGACGCGAATGAAGCGAATAAATCGCGCTATTCGCACGTAGTTGGATGCTTGAACATTTTGAGTTTACTAGCTTCATTCACGCGTGAAATATGCTTCATTCGCGCGTGAAATTGGCTACACAACAGATGCGAATTCACGTCATGGGGGGGGGGCTTCTGCAGGCAGCTCCAGTCTCGTTGCAAAATGTATTCCTGTTTTTGTAAAAGTATGAAGTGGTATCATACAGCTCCGGGTACCCACATACACCCACGATTAATTTGTCCTCCATTGTTGTTTGGGATTTTCTGCCTCCGCTCGTAATCACGTCACTGCTAGAGCAAGCTCCTGATTGGTTAACGCATAGCGTAGCGCTTCATTCGCGTCTGGTGTGAACGCACCTTAAGGAGGCGACGTAAGAACGCCGATGACGGCATCCAATGAATCGGCGTGGTTTCAGACAATCGGCACACCCAGGGGACGTTCCCAAAGCGTCTCAGCTGACGCAGCGTTGAGTGAACCTATGAAAGAGAACAAGACGGATCCTCAATCAGAGACTGCTGTGTTTGTGAAAGCTTGTGTTGATGATGGTCTGTGTTTCTCAGGGTCATCGGCTCCACGTGGGCAGTCGTCTGTTCGGCCGCTGCTGGCACGTCGGGGATGTCGTGGGTTGTATGATCAACTTAGAGGACAAATCCATGATCTTCACCCTGAACGGAGAAATCCTGATCACCAGCAAGGGCTCGGAGCTGTGCTTCGCTGACTTTAACATCGAAGACGGTTAGTCCAGCTTTAATCACAGGAAACCAATTAACATAAAATAAATGAACACAGACGCAATACATAGTGTTTCTCAAAGTATTGATGACATTATTTTGAAAACAAAAAGAGCTTTTTTCTTGCTTGTTGCATCAGTAGAGAAACGAAACGGCGCTCGTCGAGTGATTTCATGGGTCTTTACTGTTTTTCACTGTAAAAAAAAAATCAAAAGTTGAGCAAACTTAAAAGTTTAAGGCAACCAGCTTCAGCAGGTTTTTGAGTTCTCTCAACATGCTGTTTTCAGTTTATGCAAAAACAAGTTTTCTCAACTTTAGTTGATATGAGTGATTTAATTCTATTTTGAGCAACATTTGGCTGAAGAACATCAGAAAGGCCGCACCGTGATGCCGTGTTTGGATGTTTTGATGCATATCGTGCTGGTTTTCGGCGTCTCTGTCCTCCAGGTTTCATCCCGGTCTGTAGTTTGGGTCTGTCTCAGGTGGGCCGTATGAATCTGGGAAGGACGCCAGCACGTTTAAGTTCTACACCATGTGTGGTCTGCAGGAGGGCTTCGAACCCTTCGCCGTCAACATGAACCGCGAGGTGACCATGTGGTTCAGCAAACGCCTGCCCACCTTCTGCAACGTGCCCAAAGACCACCATCACATCACGGTGATTATCCCTCGCATGCTTAACGAACCGCTTTAGTTCTGGCTCCTCCAGGACCTCACAGAGACATTCGTATCGATTCGGATGGAAACGGTCCAGATCGAGATGAATGCATCGGTTTGTGTGGCTTTAAAATAGGCTTAATTCCACACAATAAAATGTCTTAAATCAGAGCAGAAAGACTTATATTCATAAAGTCATGGCATTACACTGCAAAAAATGATGTTTCTCTGTATTTTTGACACTGTAAAAAAAATATTTTATGAATTTGTCAATAAAACGGATGAGTTATGTGAGAAAATACAGGTTCAGTCTTTCTAAATTAAAAATTTCACAATTAATCCAATATGTTACGTAACGTTTCTTTGCAATTATTTGTGCAGTTTACTAGCAATTTCTGAATGAGATTGTTTCTACACCAAATATTCTTGTATAATTTGAACTGCTGTATTTTTGTGTGTTTGTGATTTTTATGTAACTCTTGAATTATTCCAGCTCCGTGTTTTGCCTTGAGGATAGCCTTTAGATGCTGACGTGGTAATAAGAAATACAACTACGACTTCTCCTCAGTGTAGTACTAATATCTAAACATCCTAAAATCAAGGAGACGCAAAATGAAGATATGAAGATATTTTGTTTTCTGAAAATTTCACTAAATGAAGTGAGTTTGTTTAAAACAAGAACAAGTATCTGCCAGTGGAGAATGAAAACTTGTTTTCCCATTGAATTAAGTCGATTTTTCTCAGCCCATTGGCAGATATTTGTTCTTGTTATAATCATAAACTCACTTGATTTTGATCAGTTTCTCAGAAAGCAAGACTTCTTATCTTCTGGGGTTTTGCATCTCCACTAAATGCGTCTTGATTTAACCTGTTAACCAGCACTCCCCATTTTGGGACTCACAGTGGAAAAAGACGAACCAAAGTTAAAATGATAACAGGTGTTGACTTCTTGTTGGTGTCTTTGGAAAGAAGACCCTTTGGGCTTTACTGTCAATCAACCAGAGCTGATCATGCTCAAAAAGATAAAAAGTTATAGTGTCTTGAATAAAGTGTACCACACTGAATGAAAAAAATTTAAGTTGTATTTCATATAAAAATACATGAAATACGTCTTGAAGCAATCCAGACAAGTAATGGGTTGAAAGTCACACGTCTCATGAGTTTATATTTCAAATCTGAAGAAGATACCATGAAAAATTAGATTTTCTTGAGACTATATATAGCCCACCCCCCCCACGTCTGAGGACAAATATTTATCTACCAAATTAATTGAAGAGCTCTACAAACTATTAAACTATTTTAGTCATTATACATACCACTGCATGTTTTTCAATTATACAACTATTATAGACAGAATCTTAGACATCATATAAGTGATTTATTTGACCACTAAAAAATACAATAAGAATAATTTGAGTAATAATAAGAGAGAGAAAAATAGCTTTGTTTGTAGTACATAATCTGATTGCCAGACATACACTGATATTGAAAGCCATTCACACGGATTGCTGTTAATATGTCAGTAATCATGTAATATGTCAGTAATCACACACTGATGTGCGGTAATGATAATCATACAGATATGAGCCATATAGTCATTCATAGCCCTCATTCAGTCAGAGTAATCACAGCTGATTATCAGCCACACAGATGCTAATCATACAGATACAGCCACATTCCCCACAAAACACACACACAAAAAAAAAAAAAAGGTTTATTTTGTCCAAAAAGCCGATCGCTAAATTTTCTGGGATGGTCTCATTCTGTGTGTAACTCTGTATGCTACAAATCCATGTAGTTTTTTACAACCAAGATGCAGTTTTATGAGCGTGAGCTATTCCATAACGGATACAAACAATAACTCTCCCTGAAGAAAGGAGAATCTTTAGACATTTGTACTGGAAAACAAGACAGAAATACTGAGGAAGAACAATATTTTTTGCAGTGTGATCAGAAAAAGTATCGAAGTTAAGCTATTGTTTTGTGAAACATTTATGGAAATCCATACGAAGCTGCATTTTCAAACTTGCAAATACAACACTTGTGCTTCCTAGACGAGAACACATGTGACCCTGGACCACAAAACCAGTCATGATTTATACATCATATATCAATAAATAATCTTTCCATTGATCTATGGTTTGTTATGATAGGACAATATTTGTAAATCTGGAATCTGAGGGAGCAAAAAATCTAAATATTAAGAAAATCACCTATAATAAAGTTGTTCAAATGAAGTTCTTTGCAATGCATATTACTAATCAAAAATTAAATTTTGATATAGTCATGGTAAGAAATGTACAAAATATATTCATGGAACATGATCTTAATATCTAATGATTTTTGGCATAACAGAAAAATGTATAATTTTGACTCATACAATGTATTGTTGGCTATTTGCTACAAATATACCTGTGCTGCTAATGACTGCTTTATGCTCCAGAGTCACATATTGTGTTTCCTTCTACTTTCATGTGACAATTAGTCGTGAAAAAGTCTGTGAATGCACAGCGTTTGAATCCCGTCGTGTGTGCAGGTCACTCGGATCGACGGGACGGTGGACGGTCCGCCGTGTCTCAAGGTCAATCATAAGTCGTTCGGGACTCAGAACAGCAACGCTGACATGGTGTTCTGCAGACTCAGCATGCCGGTGGAGTTTCACTCCTGCTTCAGGAGCAGCGCTTACACACACATCAACGGCCTGTGTGAGGACGAGCCGCTCAAGATCAAACACAGGTCAGACTTCACGACGTCAGCTCATCTCTTGAAAGGGGTCATGACATGAGAAATCAAATTTGCCTTGATGTTTTTGGCATATAAGAGGTATTTGTACCATTAAAACATCCTGCAAGTTTCATAGCTTAAAGGGGTGATCAGATGCACGTGTACACATCCATCCTATCATGATAAAAATCCACCCAGTGTGTTTTTTTTTAATCCTCTTAAATCATGCTGTTCTGAGATCCCTGTCAGAATGATGTAGTTCTGTACAGGCCCCTCCCACTATAGTTGATTGACAGGTCCATCTTACTTTAGCCCCGCCCCCCGAGTGAGCTGAGAGCTGTCTGGTGCAGGGAAGACAAGATGTCTCAGATTAAGTGATTGAAGTGTTTAGTTGTTGGATCTAAAAATGAATATAGCAGTCGTCATTTACTCCTGACATCTGAGCCACTGAAGACACAGAGGATTAACGTTACTTTCGCTTTAAAGTGAATGTGCCGATCTACATAAAATGCATCTATGTTCGCCTGAACCATTCGTAATCCAGCTTCATCTACAGAAGAAGTGAGTATAAGGGTTTTTATGAATCTTTGCAAATCACCTTTCCGAATAATGGGCTAGTTAGCCAGTTTCGCGGCTAAAGTTTAGTGTGCTCCATAGATATATACTCCTAGATGCCTCATTATGTACTGTTTTGTGGGCCCTGATACGTAAGCCATCCGCCATTTTTTAGTGCATTGACTGCATCTACAACAGCAAGTTATATGCTTGTGTATCTTTGAGTTTTCATTGATTATTATGGTGAATGTGAGATTGCTGACGCATCAATGTATCTGGAGCGGTCGAATAGAGTTCTACACTTATCTATGGTCTGCTTGAGGAAGAGAGGGGCGGAGTTAGCAGAGCTCATTAGCATTTAAAGAAACAGAGTGCTGAAAACAGAGCTAAAAAAGGTGTTTTTTACTCTACCATTGAGAATTTTTAACCAAAGTATGTTATAGACTTTTCATTAAGACCCTAAAGAATCCTATCAATTTGTGGGAAATTGTCAGCCGATGACCCCTTTAATACGTCCTCCTTATTATATACAAAGCATTTATTTAATCAATCCCCAAAAGTGTGAACACAGCAGTGATCCGATGACTTCGAAAATCGTGCAGTTTTATTTTGACCATGTTGTCAAAACACTCACATGCAAAGCTAGGGGCATTGATACTGTTTCCTATGCAATGACGTTATCCAATCACAACAGTGGCCGATTATTGAGAAGCCTTAAAGGACACGTCCCTTAAAAACATGTCATTTTAGACAAGAGGGTCAGAAAGAGGGTTGAAAATAATCTTTTATGTGTCTGCGCAAAAAACTTTATTAACATTATAGGTAAACCCAGAGCCATATAGAGAGAGAGTTGCGACAACGGAAGTTCAGAATGCTTGGTCGTCACGTGATTCACGTAGACTTCAGATAGTTCCAGGAAGTGCTTTGGCGGGCAATTCAAACTGTAAGAATAGAGTGACAGAACTGTGATTTTTGGTAATTAGTAGGCAATAAATGCATTTATTTTATATATTTATATAACACACCGACATATGTATGTAACTTGAGTATGTAGTTACAGCGATGTTGTTTTTAAAGTATTTAAATCAGCTAATATTTGAGGATTAGTGTTCGATTACCGTTATTTGCCTTAACTTATTTCAAGTATATTCTAACTTGTATAAAGACAGGTTGCTGTTCCCTTTTTATGTTACGTTATATTCATTGTTTTCACTAATCTCATGGTAACTAATGTCATATTTATGACTTTCAGATAGTACAGAGACAGGCTGGTGACAGGTGATTGTCAGCTCGCACCGCACAATGGGTCAATGAACTGTGAATGAAACAATGACAATTAAGCTTATTGTTTACAATTCTTACAATTATATATAGTATATAATTACTTAGTGTATTATAAATATTATTATTTAATGTGTATTTCTTACAATACTTATTCATATACACAATATATTTAGGTTTAAAACAACTTAAGCATCTGTTTTGTACTCATATAAACATGTACACTGCCGTTCAAAAGTAATGATGCTGAAAATTCAGCTTTGCATCACAGGAATAAATGCAATTTTAAAATGGAAAATAGTTATTTTAAATAATAAATTATTACAATATTACTTTTTTGTATTTTTGTATTTTATTCAAATAAATGCAATTAACTATTTACAGCAATTAATGAATACAATGAATACAATTCTAATAAATGTAATAGCATGCCAAGCATTTTGTCTGTGTCCTTTCTTTCATGTTGTCCTTGCATAGTTCCCCATCCTGTAAAAAAATATATGTTTAGATTATTTTTCTCTAATTCCAAAAATGATGGATGAAACTGAATTAAGAGAACAGATTTTACAATTAATAGGGTGTTCGTTAATAACTTTATCCAGTAGCCAATCTAGACTAATCTGTTAGTTATCTGATAACATCTCTTAAATCTACTAATTTAATGAGTAATAATCTACTAGGAGGTTTTAAAGTACAAGTTACTTTTATTCAAATGTACTGATAATATACAATCTTTTTTTTAAACATCTAACCTTTTAAATGTGCGTCGCAAACGGTTTGTTCTGCTGCATCTCTATGGCGCTGCATGTGTTTGCTGCTACTTCCGGGAACTTTTGAGAGGCTCCACGAGCCGCCATTGCTGTAAAAAAAACGTTCCATTGGAGTGAATGGAGTTGTCGCAACTCTCTCTCTATATGGCTCTGGGTAAACCTCAAGGAGCATATTCAAATAAAATAATAATCCATGTCATGACTCCGTGTGATTGGGCTCTTAATGTCTTCTGGAGCCCTTCAGAGCTCAGGTCTGTCTGTGTTTGGTCAGTAGTGTGTGTTTATCATGTGAATGTTTCTGAAGGCATCCAGTGAAGTCCACCAAACACTCGGATGAAGGCAGGAGAACAGATTACAGCAGCATCACTACAGTAAGTCATTCAGCACTGAAACCCTTTATTCTTTATGGCTGCTTTACGTTATTTTTATTTGGGTTTCTTCCGAGTGCTTTCTGAGTTTGTTTAAAGCATCAGTGAAATGAAAGTTCGGTCATTATTTAAGGTGCATTCACTCCAAGAACTACAACGATACCTCTTTCTTCTGTGAACACTGAAGGAGATGTTCATCAGCTCTGTTCATACAGTGTCGCAACCAAAATTTTACCAAATATCAACGTCTTATTACGTTGTGTGCCTGCTGGGTAGTTTTTATACTCTTGCAAAGCACTTTGGTCAGCCTGGTGGCTGTTGTAAATGTGGTATACAAATAAAATGAATCTGAACTTGATATACCGCCCAGCCCTTATTGGCCGATCATGTGATGTCTGTATTTGTCTCCTGCAGTACTATCATTCGGTCCGGATATTCGCTGGTCAGGACCCGTCCTGCGTATGGGTCG
This sequence comes from Oxygymnocypris stewartii, assembly GCA_003573665.1. NCBI lineage: Eukaryota > Metazoa > Chordata > Actinopteri > Cypriniformes > Cyprinidae > Oxygymnocypris > Oxygymnocypris stewartii. Next base: position 32,415 of record QVTF01024576.1, on the reverse strand, counting down.
GCTGGGTCACGCCTGACTTCCATTACTACAGCAATCACTTCAGCCTCAGCAAGAACCGCACGGTGACCGTCACGCTGGGGGACGAGCGCGGTCGCGTGCACGAGAGGTGAGCGTTCGCCGTTAGCCTGTGATGTGCTGTGATGGGTCATGTGACGCGCTGACGTCTCTGTGTCATGTGACAGCGTGAAGAGGAGTAACTGTTACATGGTGTGGGGTGGAGACGTCGCTGGTGCCGCACACGCGTCCAGCCGCAGCAACGTGGATTTAGAGATCGGATGCCTCATCGATTTGGCCACCGGTCTGTTAACGTTCACCATCAATGGCAAAGAGCTTTCCACCTCATACCAGGTACTGTCAGCTTTCATACTACCATAACCATAACTATAACCATAACTATAATAACTGACAAAGAGCTTCCCACATCATACCAGGTACTGTCAGCATTCATACTACCATAACTATAACCATAACTATAATAACTGACAAAGAGCTTCCCGCATCATACCAGGTGCTGTCAGCTTTCATACCATAACTATAACCATAACTATATCCATAACTATAATAACTGATAAAGAGCTTTCCACATCATACCAGGTACTGTCAGCTTTCATACTACCATAACTATAACCATAACTATAATAACTGACAAAGAGCTTCCCGCATCATAACAGGTGTGCTGTCAGCTCATAACTCAACACTGTCATAACTATAACCATAACTATAATAACTGACAAAGAGCTTCCCGCATCATAACAGGTGCTGTCAGCTCATAACTCAACACTGCCATAACTATATCCATAACTATAATAACTGACAAAGAGCTTCCCATGTCATAACAGATGCTGTCAGCTCATAACTCAACACTGTCATAACTATATCCATAACTATAATAACTGACAAAGAGCTTCCCGTGTCATAACAGATGCTGTCAGCTCATAACTCAACACTGTCATAACTATATCCATAACTATAATAACTGACAAAGAGCTTCCCGCATCATAACAGGTGCTGTCAGCTCATAACTCAACACTGCCATAACTATATCCATAACTATAATAACTGACAAGAGCTTCCCGCATCATACCAGGTGTTGTCAGCTCATAACTCAACACTGCCATAATTATATCCATAACTATAATAACTGACAAAGAGCTTCCCGTGTCAAACAGGTGCTGTCAGCTCATAACTCAACACTGCCATAACTATAACCATAACTATATCCATAACTATAATAACTGACAAAGAGCTTCCCACATCATACCAGGTGCTGTCAGCTCATAACTCAACAATGCCATAACTATATCCATAACTATAATAACTGACAAAGAGCTTCCCATCATAACAGGTGCAGTCAGCTCATAACTCAACAATGCCATAACTATATCCATAACTATAATAACTGACAAAGAGCTTCCCATGTCATAACAGATGCTGTCAGCTCATAACTCAACACTGTCATAACTATAATAACTATAATAACTGACAAAGAGCTTCCCGCATCATAACAGATGCTGTCAGCTCATAACTCAACACTGTCATAACTATAACCATAACTATAATACTGACAAAGAGCTTCCCGCATCATAACAGGTGCAGTCACTCATAACTCAACACTGTCATAACTATATCCATAACTATAATAACTGACAAAGAGCTTTCCACATCATACCAGGTGCAGTCAGCTCATAACTCAACACTGCCATAACTATATCCATAACTATAATAACTGACAAAGAGCTTCCCATGTCATAACAGATGCAGTCAGCTCATAACTCAACACTACCATAACTATAACCATAACTATAATAACTGACAAAGAGCTTCCCGCATCATAACAGGTACTGTCAGCTCATAACTCAACACTGCCATAACTATATCCATAACTATAATAACTCACAAAGAGCTTCCCGCATCATATCAGGTGCAGTCAGCTCATAACTCAACACTGCCATAACTATATCCATAACTATAATAACTGACAAAGAGCTTCCCGTGTCATAACAGATGCTGTCAGCTCATAACTCAACACTGTCATAACTATATCCATAACTATAATAACTGACAAAGAGCTTTCCACATCATACCAGGTACTGTCAGCATTCATACTACCATAACTATAACCATAACTATAATAACTGACAAAGAGCTTTCCACATCATACCAGGTACTGTCAGCTTTCATACTAACATAACTATAACCATAACTATAATAACTGACAAAGAGCTTCCCGCATCATAACAGGTGCTGTCAGCTCATAACTCAACACTGCCATAACTATATCCATAACTATAATAACTGACAAAGAGCTTTCCACATCATACCAGGTACTGTCAGCATTCATACTACCATAACTATAACCATAACTATAATAACTGACAAAGAGCTTCCACATCATACCAGGTACTGTCAGCTTTCATACTACCATAACTATAACCATAACTATAATAACTGACAAAGAGCTTCCCGCATCATAACAGGTGCTGTCAGCTCATAACTCAACACTGCCATAACTATATCCATAACTATAATAACTGACAAAGAGCTTCCCGCATCATAACAGGTGCTGTCAGCTCATAACTCAACACTGCCATAACTATATCCATAACTATAAAACTGACAAAGAGCTTCCCGCATCATAACAGGTGCTGTCAGCTCATAACTCAACACTGCCATAACTATATCCATAACTATAATAACTGACAAAGAGCTTCCCGCATCATACCAGGTGTTGTCAGCTCATAACTCAACACTGCCATAATTATATCCATAACTATAATAACTGACAAAGAGCTTTCCACATCATACCAGGTACTGTCAGCTTTCATACTAACATAACTATAACCATAACTATAATAACTGACAAAGAGCTTCCCGCATCATAACAGGTGCAGTCAGCTCATAACTCAACACTGCCATAACTATATCCATAACTATAATAACTCACAAAGAGCTTCCCATGTCATAACAGGTGCAGTCAGCTCATAACTCAACACTGTCATAACATATCCATAACTAAACTGACAAAGAGCTTCCCATGTCAACAGGTGCAGTCAGCTCATAACTCAACACTGTCATAACTAACCATAACTATAATAACTGACAAAGAGCTTCCCAATAACAGGTGCTGTCAGCTCATAACTCAACACTGTCATAACTATATCCAACTATAATAACTGACAAAGAGCTTCCCATGTCATAACAGGTGCAGTCAGCTCATAACTCAACACTGTCATAACTATATCCATAACTATAATAACTGACAAAGAGCTTCCCGTGTCATAACAGGTGCTGTCAGCTCATAACTCAACACTGCCATAACTATATCCATAACTATAATAACTGACAAAGAGCTTCCCGTGTCATAACAGATGCTGTCAGCTCATAACTCAACACTGTCATAACTATAACCATAACTATAATAACTGACAAAGAGCTTCCCATCATAACAGGTGCTGTCAGCTCATAACTCAACACTGCCATAACTATATCCATAACTATAATAACTGACAAAGAGCTTCCCGTGTCATAACAGGTGCTGTCAGCTCATAACTCAACACTGTCATAACTATATCCATAACTATAATAACTGACAAAGAGCTTCCCATCATAACAGGTGCTGTCGGCTCATAACTCAACACTGTCATAACTATATCCATAACTATAATAACTGACAAAGAGCTTCCCGCATCATAACAGGTGCAGTCAGCTCATAACTCAACACTGTCATAACTATATCCATAACTATAATAACTGACAAAGAGCTTCCCATGTCATAACAGGTGCAGTCAGCTCATAACTCAACACTGTCATAACTATATCCATAACATAATAACTGACAAAGAGCCCATCATAACAGGTGCAGTCAGCTCATAACTCAACACTGTCATAACTATATCCATAACTATAATAACTGACAAAGAGCTTCCCGTGTCATAACAGGTGCTGTCAGCTCATAACTCAACACTGTCATAACTATATCCATAACTATAATAACTGACAAAGAGCTTCCCATGTCATAACAGATGCTGTCAGCTCATAACTCAACACTGTCATAACTATATCCATAACTATAATAACTGACAAAGAGCTTCCCGCATCATAACAGGTGCAGTCAGCTCATAACTCAACACTGCCATAACTATATCCATAACTATAATAACTGACAAAGAGCTTCCCGCATCATAACAGGTGCAGTCAGCTCATAACTCAACACTGCCATAACTATATCCATAACTATAATAACTGACAAAGAGCTTCCCGCATCATAACAGGTGCAGTCAGCTCATAACTCAACACTGCCATAACTATATCCATAACTATAATAACTGACAAAGAGCTTCCCGCATCATAACAGGTGCTGTCAGCTCATAACTCAACACTGCCATAACTATATCCATAACTATAATAACTCACAAAGAGCTTCCCGTGTCATAACAGATGCTGTCAGCTCATAACTCAACACTGCCATAACTATATCCATAACTAAACAACCATACCTCAAAAAAATCTTCCCGCATAACATCAGGTGCCGTCTTCACACTTCATATTACAATAACTATAACAATGTTATAACAATAATAACTATAACGATACATATAATAACTATAATAGTAAATATAACATTAGCTATAGTGTTAATGAAAACACTAATTTAATAATAACTATAATTGTTTATTGTAAATATAGCCATAACACTAACAATAAAGATATTTATAACTATAACCATATTGTTAACTATAACAATAACAAAATAATTATAACAATACAACAAAAAATATAGCTATAACTATAAGAATATCTGTAACTAAACAATAATTATAATATAATGATAACTATAACAGTACGTAAAATAACTAATGATAAATGTAACACTAAATATAGCCTTAACGATAATTATGATAATAATAAATATAACAATAAATATAGCTATAACTATAACAATATCTAGATCTACAACTCTAATTATGACAACTATAACTATAATGATAATTGTAACAATTAATTTATCCAAAATGATGACTATAACAATATGTAGAACTATAACAATATCTGTAACTATAACAATAACTAAAATAACTATGATAAATTAAATCTAGTTATAACAATACAAATATCAGTAACAATAACTATTATGATAACTATAATAACTGTAATGATAAATGTAGCCATAATAGCTATAATGATATCTAGAACTATAACCGTAACAATATCTGTAACAATATCTATAACTATAATGATATATGTAAGACTAAATTGCCATAATGATAATTATAACAATATCTAAAACTATAACAGTAACCATATCTGTAACTATAACAATAACTAATGTTAAATGTAACTCTAAATATAGCCATAATGATTATTATATCAATATCTATAACTGTTACAATAACTATAATGATAGCTATGGTAAGTAATATGTTAAATATAACAATAGAAATAGCAATAGTGATAACTATAACAGTACTATAGTGATAAATAAAACACATATGACAGAGCGTCTGATCTCATATCAGACAGCATCAGCAGATGTAGTGAATCACAACACAAACACAGATATGATTTATGTATTAAAGCTATGTATTAAGTCTGAACTGAGTATGTTGTTTAGGTGGAGCCCAGCACAAAACTCTTTCCTGCAGTGTTTGTGCAGCCGACGAGCTTCAGTCTCTTCCAGTTTGAACTGGCCAAAATCAAGGTGAGCACATCCTCATGTTCCCATAGCCTCATACCGTCATATTAGTCATCATAAGAGAAACTAACTGGACCTGGATCTGCAGAACGCCATGCCCATCTCGTCAGCCATCTTCAAGAGCGAACACAAGAATCCCGTTCCTCAGTGTCCTCCGCGACTGGACGTCCAGACCATTAGCTCGGTGCTGTGGAGCCGAATGCCCAACACCTTCCTGAAGGTGGAGACAGCTCGAGTCAGCGAGAGACACGGATGGATGGTGCAGTGTGTGGAAGCGCTGCAGATGCTGGCTGTACACATCCCCGAGGAGAACCGGTGCACGCTTGCACACAAACCCATCGCGTTTCATTACAGCGACTTAAAAATCAGTAGTCAAATAAAACTAATGTGCTAATTATTGACATGTATTTTATATTTTATTAATGTAATTTTTATTATTAAAATTAAATATATTTGTAAATTATATTAATTATTAAATGTATTTTACATTTTTCCAATATCTGTGAATATATATATTATATATTTTTTTTATTATATAAATAAATCAATTCATAAATATACATTATATTATTTTTAAATATAATTATTAAATATATAATCAACAACAAATATGCAATTTCGAATATGCATTTAAATTAATTTAATACAAATTACATTTATTTTAAATAAATATTTTAAATTGAATGTATTTTTTCATTGCAATTAAATACATAATATATAAATTATTGCTATTTATATATTTAAGAATAATAATAATAATTTTAAATTAATTAAATTGAAATTCCGTTTTTATAATTAAAATTAAATGTATAAATATAATACATTTTATCTTTTCTTTTTTAATAAACTACATCTAGAAATATAAATTATTTATATTGATTATTCATGAATAAAATTAAAATTAAAATGAAATGAATAATTGTTTTATATTTGTAAATATAATACATTTGAAGTATTTTAGTCTAGTTTAAAAACAGAAGTAAAATTAATCTAGAAATAAATTATTTTGAGCATTATATTTATAAATATCATTGTTTTTAAATAAAAATTGCATTTAATACAGTTTTGGAATAATTATATAAATACAAATGTAAATATATTTATAGTATATTATAAATAATTTTATGATGTAACTAAAATTTAATTATTTATAAACATATTATTTACAAAAAATAATTCATTTATATTTTAAGATATTTATAAATGTAACATTTTGATGTATTTTAAGCATTTTCTTTTATAGTTTTTTAATTAAGTACTTTTATAAATATGCATGTATTTATTAATTAGGTGTATAGCTGATGCTGCATCAGTAAGTTCACAAGCTGATGGTTAATGCTCGTTCCGCAGGTGTGTGGACATCATGGAGCTATCGGAGCAGGCGGAGCTGTGTAAGTTCCACTATCACACGCTGAAGCTGTACTGCGCTCTGTGTGCTCACGGGAACACACGAGTGGCTCACGCTCTCTGCAGTCACCTGGACCAATCGCAGCTGCTCTATACTATTGACAACCAGTACCTGTCGGGGCTGCTGCGCGAGGGCTTCTACGACGTCCTGATCAGTGTTCACCTGGAGACGGCCAGAGCCGCCCGCCGCATGATGAGTAGTGAGTTCATCGTCCCCGTCACCAGCGAGACGCGCAGCATTCGGCTATTTCCCGACGGCTCCAGACGCCACCGGCCCCCGGGGGTTGGCCTCAGCACATCTCTCAAACCTCGACTCAGCTTCGCCCCGCCGTGTTTCATCAGTGGCCGGCGCGAGCAGCACCTGTTCAGCCCCGAGATCCCGCTGGACGCGCTGAAGGAGACGTCCATCAGCATGCTGACCGACGCCGTGCAGGTTTGAGATTTATCCATTCCGATTCTGCTTATGGAGTCCGGTTCTGCTAATAGATTCAGATTCTGATTCTTCTTATCGATTCAGATTCAGCAGTCTGCGCTGTAGGGATTAGTTTGGAGCCGAAGTCTGTGCTATAGATATTAGTTTGGAGCCCGAGTCTGCGCAGTAGAGATTAGTTTGGAGTCCGAGACTGCGCAGTAGAGATTAGTTTGTAGCCAGAGTCTGCGCAGGAGAGATTAGTTTGGAGCCCGAGTCTGAACAGTAGAGATTAGTTTGGAGTCCGAGTCTGTGCAGTAGAGATTAGTTTGGAGCCCGAGACTGAACAGTAGAGATTAGTTTGGAGCCCGAGACTGCGCAGTAGATATTAGTTTGGAGCCTGAGTCTGCGCAGTAGAGATTCGTTTGGAGCCAGAATCTGCGCAGGAGAGATTAGTTTGGAGCCAGAGTCTGCGCAGGAGAGATTAGTTTGGAGCCCGAGTCTGAACAGTAGAGATTAGTTTGGAGCCAGAGACTGAACAGTAGAGATTAGTTTGGAGCCCGAGACTGCGCAGTAGATATTAGTTTGGAGCCTGAGTCTGCGCAGTAGAGATTCGTTTGGAGCCAGAATCTGCGCAGGAGAGATTAGTTTGGAGCCAGAGTCTGCGCAGGAGAGATTAGTTTGGAGCCCGAGTCTGAACAGTAGAGATTAGTTTGGAGCCAGAGTCTGCGCAGTAGAGATTAGTTTGGAGCCAGAGTCTGAACAGTAGATATTAGTTTGGAGCCAGAGTCTGTGCAGTAGAGATTCGTTGGGAGCCCGAGTCTGAACAGTAGAGATTCGTTGGGAGCCCGAGTCTGAACAGTAGAGATTAGTTTGGAGCCCGAGTCTGAACAGTAGAGATTAGTTTGGAGCCCGAGTCTGAACAGTAGAGATTAGTTTGGAGCCCGAGTCTGAACAGTAGATATTAGTTTGGAGCCAGAGTCTGTGCAGTAGAGATTCGTTGGGAGCCCAGGTCTGAACAGTAGAGATTAGTTTGGAGCCAGAGTCTGCGCAGTAGAGATTCGTTGGGAGCCCGAGTCTGAACAGTAGAGATTTGTTTGGAGCCCGAGTCTGAACAGTAGAGATTCGTTGGGAGCCCGAGTCTGAACAGTAGAGATTAGTTTGGAACCCGAGTCTGAACAGTAGAGATTAGTTTGGAGCCCGAGTCTGAACAGTAGAGATTAGTTTGGAGCCCGAGTCTGAACAGTAGAGATTAGTTTGGAGCCCGAGTCTGAACAGTAGAGATTAGTTTGTAGCCAGAGTCTGCGCTGTAGGGATTCATTTGGAGCCGAAGTCTGTGCTATAGATATTAGTTTGGAGCCAGAGTCTGTGCAGTAGAGATTAGTTTGGAGCCCGAGTCGAAGTCCGAGTGTCAGTAGAGATTAGTTTGGAGCCCGAGACTGAACAGTAGAGATTAGTTTGGAGCCCGAGACTGCGCAGTAGATATTAGTTTGGAGCCTGAGTCTGCGCAGTAGAGATTCGTTTGGAGCCAGAATCTGCGCAGTAGAGATTAGTTTGGAGCCAGAGTCTGCGCAGGAGAGATTAGTTTGGAGCCCGAGTCTGAACAGTAGAGATTAGTTTGGAGCCAGAGTCTGCGCAGTAGAGATTAGTTTGGAGCCAGAGTCTGCGCAGTAGAGATTAGTTTGGAGCCAGAGTCTGTGTAGTAGATATTAGTTTGGAGCCAGAGTCTGAACAGTAGATATTAGTTTGGAGCCAGAGTCTGTGCAGTAGAGATTCGTTGGGAGCCCGAGTCTGAACAGTAGAGATTAGTTTGGAGCCAGAGTCTGCGCAGTAGAGATTCGTTGGGAGCCCGAGTCTGAACAGTAGAGATTCGTTGGGAGCCCGAGTCTGAACAGTAGAGATTTGTTTGGAGCCCGAGTCTGAACAGTAGAGATTCGTTGGGAGCCCGAGTCTGAACAGTAGAGATTAGTTTGGAGCCCGAGTCTGAACAGTAGAGATTAGTTTGGAGCCCGAGTCTGAACAGTAGAGATTAGTTTGGAGCCCGAGTCTGAACAGTAGAGATTAGTTTGGAGCCCGAGTCTGAACAGTAGAGATTAGTTTGTAGCCAGAGTCTGCGCAGGAGAGATTAGTTTGGAGCCCGAGTCTGCAGTAGAGATTAGTTTGGAGCCCGAGTCTGTGCAGTAGAGATTAGTTTGGAGCCCGAGTCTGAACAGTAGAGATTAGTTTGGAGCCCGAGTCTGAACAGTAGAGATTAGTTTGGAGCCCGAGTCTGAACAGTAGAGATTAGTTTGGAGCCCGAGACTGCGCAGTAGATATTAGTTTGGAGCCTGAGTCTGCGCAGTAGAGATTCGTTTGGAGCCAGAATCTGCGCAGTAGAGATTAGTTTGGAGCCAGAGTCTGCGCAGGAGAGATTAGTTTGGAGCCCGAGTCTGAACAGTAGAGATTAGTTTGGAGCCAGAGTCTGCGCAGTAGAGATTAGTTTGGAGCCAGAGTCTGAACAGTAGATATTAGTTTGGAGCCAGAGTCTGAACAGTAGATATTAGTTTGGAGCCAGAGTCTGTGCAGTAGAGATTCGTTGGGAGCCCGAGTCTGAACAGTAGAGATTAGTTTGGAGCCAGAGTCTGCGCAGTAGAGATTCGTTGGGAGCCCGAGTCTGAACAGTAGATATTAGTTTGGAGCCCGAGTCTGTGCAGTAGAGATTCGTTGGGAGCCCGAGTCTGAACAGTAGAGATTTGTTTGGAGCCCGAGTCTGAACAGTAGAGATTCGTTGGGAGCCCGAGTCTGAACAGTAAAGATTAGTTTGGAGCCCGAGTCTGAACAGTAGAGATTAGTTTGGAGCCGGAGTCTGAACAGTAGAGATTAGTTTGTAGCCAGAGTCTGCGCTGTAGGGATTCAATTGGAGCCGAAGTCTGTGCTATAGATATTAGTTTGGAGCCCGAGTCTGCGCAGTAGAGATTAGTTTGGAGTCCGAGACTGCGCAGTAGAGATTAGTTTGTAGCCAGAGTCTGCGCAGGAGAGATTAGTTTGGAGCCCGAGTCTGAACAGTAGAGATTAGTTTGGAGTCCGAGACTGCGCAGTAGAGATTAGTTTGGAGCCCGAGTCTGTGTAGTAGAGATTAGTTTGTAGCCAGAGTCTGCGCAGGAGAGATTAGTTTGGAGCCCGAGTCTGAACAGTAGAGATTAGCAGAGGTGGAAAGAGTACAAAAATATTCTACTCAAGTAAAAGTACCATTACATTACTGAAATGTTACTTAAGTACAAGTAAAAGTACCAGTCTAAAAATATACTCAAGTAAAAGTAAAAAGTAGCTCATTTAAAATTTACTCAGAGTAAAAATTACTTAGTTACATTTTAACAATGAGAGGGAGGAAAAAATGGGATCGACCAAAGGTGTCAAACTCAGTACCTGGAGGGCCACAGCCCTACACAGTGTAGATATTACCCTAATTAAACACATCTGATACAGCTAAACTAATCGTTTAGGCTTATTTGAAAACTACATGGTGTGTGTGTTGGAGCAGGGTTGGAAATAAACTCTTTAGGGCTGTGGCCCTCCAGTAACACCCTCCAGAGTTTGACACACCTGGGATATGGGCCTATAAATCTCAAACTAGGTGTTTTTAATTAAAGGAATCAGTTATTTAGAATAATAACACATTTAGGCTGTTACCAGGGAAATTAAATCAGTATCAACAAAATTAATCTTTGCAATGCAGAGGAAATGCAGAAGCTTCATCTGAAGTGCATAGATGTATTACACACTGACATGAATGCATTTAGCCTGCAGTTACAAATGCAGAAATAATGTTTTGATAAATAAGACATAAAATGTGACCCTGAACCACAAAACCATAAGGGTCCATTTTCCTAAATTGCGATTTATACATCATCTGAAAGCTGAATAAATAATATTTCCATTGATGTATGGTTTGTTATGATCGGACAATATTTTAAAATCTGGAATCTGAGGTTGCAAAAAATCCAAATATTAAGAAAATCTTTTTTAAAGTTGTTCAAATTAAGCTCTTAGTTTTGATATATTTACAGTAGGAAATTTACAAATATATTAAGTGAAACATGATCTTTACTTAATATGCTAATGATTTTTGGCATAAAAGAAAAATGTATAATTTTGACCCTACAATGTATTGTTGGCTATTGCTACAAATATACTCCAGCGACTTAACACTGGTTTTGTGCTCCAGGCCAGGGTCACAAATGTTAAATAGTCATTTGAAATTAAAAAATAAATAAATAAAAAGATACTTTAAATGTTAAATTAGAACCACCAGTAGGTGTCAGCAAGTCACTGATAAGAGAGTCATTGCGATTGAACAGAATCATTTAAACGGTTAATTCAAGGAATGAAACACCGTCATTGCTCAGAGTCAGAGACGCAAAACTGTGTATGGTGGCTGTGTTTGGAATAATTTTTGTTGTCGAAATAGAGCAAAAACAAGCAATATGGTGTCTAAAACGCAAGTCTCTTAATTAACTTCTTGTTTTCTGAACTGTTGTAAAAAGCAAAACTACAGGCCTGTGTAATCATGGTGCTTTTATTGAGAAAACGGAATTCTTCATGTGATGTTGACTTACTATATTAAATTATATAAATATATACATTTTCTGCTTCTATATCTTCAATTTTGTGATCATTTTAAACGCATTTTAACAGACTGAATCACGCAGTGAAAGAAAGCACTCCAGATGCACGCGGATTAGTCTAATCTAACGTTACTTGATTTCACGGCACACTGTTTAGAGTGATTTGTTTTGGTTTTTGGCAAAATACTGATAATGTCAAATCGCACATCGTTAAAACAACAATTACTATATTATCTCAGATGATATTGCACACCCTGCACCACTGTCTTTTTGGCTAATTTATTCAAAACCTTTTGCTAAACCGTCAAAGCTTCATTTTAACCACCAATGCAACGATGTAAGTTAAGTATTTACCTTATTTCTACATGCTTGCGAAGGGCGATGTCGAGATGTTATACGGTGCTAGTTCGGTCTCCCGAGGCAAACACAGCTAACACTGCATAATAGAGCATGAATATGGCCAGGGGTTCACTTCATTTCCTTCGAGTTCAACTTCAGCAGAATATGACGGGGTCTGGTTTTCAGCTGGGTCTGCACTATAACGCCTGTCTTGTTCGTCTGCATCTTTCTTGTGATTTTAGCGCCAGTTTCTTCTTCTGCCCATTATTTGCTGCAGTTGTTTCTACGGAGCGATTTTTTTTTACTCAGTAACGAATGTGTTTTAAAATGTAGCGAAGTACAATACTTCACACAAAATATACTTAAGTAAAAGTAAATTACAGATTAAAAAAATTACTTAAAAAAGTACAAGTACACAAAAAAGCTACTCAATTACAGTAACGCGAGTAAATGTAATTCGTTACTTTCCACCTCTGGAGATTAGTTTGGAGCCAGAGTCTGCGCAGTAGAGATTAGTTTGGAGCCTGAGTCTGTGCAGTAGAGATTAGTTTGGAGCCAGAGTCTGCGCAGTAGAGATTAGTTTGGAGCCAGAGTCTGTGCAGTAGAGATTAGTTTGGAGCCTGAGTCTGTGCAGTAGAGATTAGTTTGGAGCCAGAGTCTGCGCAGTAGAGATTAGTTTGGAGCCAGAGTCTGCGCAGGAGAGATTAGTTTGGAGCCCGAGTCTGTGCAGTAGAGATTAGTTTGGAGCCAGAGTCTGCACAGTAGAGATTAGTTTGGAGCCAGAGTCTGTGCAGTAGAGATTAGTTTGGAGCCTGAGTCTGTGCAGTAGAGATTAGTTTGGAGCCAGAGTCTGCGCAGTAGAGATTAGTTTGGAGCCAGAGTCTGCGCAGGAGAGATTCGTTGGGAGCCCGAGTCTGAACAGTAGAGATTAGTTTGGAGCCCGAGTCTGAACAGTAGATATTAGTTTGGAGCCCGAGTCTGTGAAGTAGAGATTTGTTTGGAGCCCGAAGTCTGAACAGTAGAGATTAGTTTGGAGCCCGAGTCTGAACAGTAGAGATTAGTTTGGAGCCCGAGTCTGATCAGTAGAGATTAGTTTGGAGCCCGAGTCTGAACAGTAGAGATTAGTTTGGAGCCCGAGTCTGAACAGTAGAGATTAGTTTGGAGCCCGAGTCTGAACAGTAGAGATTCGTTTGGAGCCCGAGTCTGACAGTAGAGATTCGTTTGGAGCCCGAGTCTGTGCAGTAGAGATTCGTTTGGAGCCCGAGTCTGAACAGTAGAGATTAGTTTGGAGCCCGAGTCTGAACAGTAGAGATTCGTTTGGAGCCGAGTCTGAACAGTAGAGATTCGTTTGGAGCCGAGTCTGTGCAGTAGAGATTCGTTTGGAGCCCGAGTCTGACAGTAGAGATTAGTTTGGAGCCCGAGTCTGAACAGTAGAGATTCGTTTGGAGCCCGAGTCTGAACAGTAGAGATTCGTTTGGAGCCCGAGTCTGTGCAGTAGAGATTCGTTTGGAACCCGAGTCTGAACAGTAGAGATTAGTTTGGAGCCCGAGTCTGAACAGTAGAAATTCGTTTGGAGCCCGAGTCTGAACAGTAGAGATTCATTTGGAGCCCGAGTCTGTGCAGTAGAGATTCATTTGGAGCCCGAGTCTGTGCAGTAGAGATTGTTTGGAGCCCGAGTCTGAACAGTAGATATTAGTTTGGAGCCCGAGTTCTGAACAGTAGAGATTCGTTTGGAGCCGCGGAATCAAAATAATTAAAGTCCTGCCCAAACTCCCACATACCCAATCGCAAGTTCACAATCGTGACACCACAACCCATTTCATTAAAATAATTTCACTGTTCAGTTTTACGGTGTAAAGTGGACCTGGTCCTCTACGTATAGGGCGGAGGAGACCACATACGTGACCCGGTCGGAGGAAGCGTGGAGTTCCAGTTCGTGCCTATCCTGCGTCTCATTCGCACGCTGCTCCGCATGGGAGTCCTGAGCAGCTGCGACACGCACAAGATCCTGCTGCTGATCGAGCCCGGCGTGTTCGGAGAGCGCAGGGACCACGCCAAAGAAGGGCTGACCGGAGCCGAGGAGAAGGCGGTGGAAGCCGGAGAGGAGGAGGAGCGAGACGGGAGAGCGATTGTGAAGGGCCTGCTGGAGAAGAAGCTCCCCGAGTCGGTCAAACGACAGGTGAGAGCAGCACTGGTTTCTTCAAATATTAAATATGCACCGCAAACAAAAGATTTTTCAAAGATGTAGATAAAACAAACATTATTCAAGTATGTTTTACAGGAAGTTATCCTTTTAGTCTTTCTACCTCAAAATTGAACTTATAAGTCAGTGTATCATTTGCAGTTTCTTTGTAATTTTTTTCTTAATTGAAATAAAAACAAATATTTTTTATAAAATATTAATATAAATAGGATTTTTTAATGTATTTGCTATTGACTGCTCAAATGAGGAGTTTTGTGTGTGTGTGTGTGTGTGTGCGTGTGTGTGTGTGTGTGTGTGTGTGTGTGTGTATGTGTGTGTGAGAGAGGTAGACAAGGTCACACAACCGCGGCTTGTGTGCAAACACATACGAGTATCATCACTGTGTCCGTCATGCAACTCTGTTCCTCTCTCGACTTGAACTGATTATAAAACTAAGGACATTATTAATTGTCTATACTTTAGTTTTGAAAGCTGAAGCTGGCGATTATGGAAAGTTAAGTTACATTTCCGACGTGGCTTGTGGTGTTCGGCCAATCACAATGCACTGTGTCAACTGGCCAATCAGAGCAGACTGTGCTTGTCAGAAGGAGGGGCTTTGTGAGAGAGGCGGGGCATAGAGGACCTACAATAATGTACGGTATTTTAAAAATGTTTTTTGAACATTAAAGCATGTCAGCATATTCAACCAAATACATAAAATAATGATCTTTAAAATAGCATCATATGACCCCTTTAATAAAATAAAAAAGCTTTTTTTGTTACAGTTCTTCAACTTCAAAATGTCATTATTTAGTCATTATTTGTGAAATGTACTAGCAGCTTCTGAGTGAAAATAGTTCCAGCATCATTTTATTGAACAGTTTAGATGCATTTAATCAGTTATTTGAGTATCATATGTCTTTGAGCAGTTCTCTAGTCTGGTAATAAGTTCACGTTGTCCTCTGTTCATTGTCTGTTTAGTTTCTATAAGTACTAATTGTCTGAGTACTCAGATCAGGTGCTGCTTGTTTAGTTCTCGTGTTGGTTGCTCTATTTAAGCCCTCCGTCTCTAGTCTGTGTTCTGCTATTGAAGGGTTTCTCCTGCGATCTCCTGTGTTTGTTAGTGAACCTTGGATGTTTGCATCTTCTTATATTGCTGCACTGCGTCTGTGACATATACTAGTATAGTTTTTATTAATATTTGAATTGAATTTGACAGATTTACAATATATATGTGGGTGTGTGTCTGTTAATGTAGCTTATTTACATAATAGGGAATATAATTTACATAAAACATATACTGATGTGACACTGAAGACTGGAGTAATGATGCTGAAATTCAACTTTTATCACAATTTAACACATTCACATAGAAAACAGCAGTTTTAAATTGTAATAATATTTATTGATTTTTGATCAAATTACTGAGTCTCGTCTCTTGCGTTAAATGTATGTGTGTTAGTGTATATTGCATTATTAACTGTTGTGTGTTTCTGCAGATGTGTGAGCTGCTGCACTATTTCTGCGACTGTGAGCTGAAGCACCGCATCGAGGCCATCGTCTCGTTCTCCGACAGCTTCGTTTCCAAGCTTCAGTTCAATCAGAAGTTCCGCTATAATGAGCTGATGCTGGCGCTCAACATGTCGGCCGCCGTCACCGCCAAAAAGACCAAAGAGTTCGCTCGCCGCCGCAGGAACAGGTGCTTCTCGGTGTGATGTCACTTCCTGCTGCAGTCGTGGTTTCTCCGGCGGTTTCAGCATCGTGTGCTCTCTGTGTGTTTCAGATTAACATGCTGCTGAACTTTCACATGGGCGAGGACTGTCCGTGTCCCGCAGACATACAGGAGGAGCTGTACGACTTCCACGGCGAGCTGCGGCTGCACTGCGGTACGACATTTGTGTCCATGGAGCACTAAACCAGTCTTAAGTTGCTGGAGTATATTTGTAGCAATAGCCAACAATACATTGTATGGGTCAAAATTATAATCTTTCTTTTATGCCAAAAATAATTAGGATATTAAGATCATGTTCCATGAAGATATTTAGTACATTTCCTACCATAAACTTAATTATTGATTATTAATATGCATTGCTAAGAACTTAATTTTAACAACTTTAAAGGTGATTTTCTCAATATTTAGATTTTTTTGCACCCTCAGATTCCAGATTTACAAATATTGTCCAATCATAACAAACCATACATCAATAGAAATATTATTTATTCAGCTTTCAGATGATGAAGGTCACGAAATTGACCTTTCTGACTAGTTTTGTGCTCCAGGGTCACATTTAAGGTCCTTGCACACTAGGGGGCCATTCACACAGAACGTGTTTTTCCATTGCAATGCGCTACTTTTCCATTGTTCTTCTATGTAAACACGCGCTTGACGGACGTGCATGACCGTTACGCTCACGTCTTTTGCAGCACACATGAGCGCCGCATTTCTAAGATGCCGTGTCAAGTTAAAATAATTTCAACTTTTACACGCAGCAGCTCATCAATGTCAGTTCCAAAGCAGTGGACCAATCAGAAGAACTTGGAGGCGGGGCAAGCGTTGAGAGCTTTGGTTTACAGTAGCAAGTTGGCATGTTTTAGTGTCTGTTTTATTAAACTGTTTTATTAAACTGTTTTATTAACTAGAAAAATGTATGTTTGTAATAATGCCACTGGTGTTATAATATTGTATTAATTTTCATGACTTTTACAGTTGCTCATGATTTACTGGAGTTTTTTTTCAGTTTATACCTGATATGATATTTTAGAGTTTTGAATAACTAGAAAAATCTATATATTTGTTACATAAATGCCCATATAAATGTTGCATTTATATTTTTTTTATATAATAATAATTTTTTTTTTTAATTAATTTCCAGGTCTAGAAATCACACTTGTAGTCTTCCTCACACAGTATATCCAGGTTTTCCAAACCTGTGTGATTCCTGGAGCTTGATTGTGAGTTGTTCTTCATCTGTGTCTCTGCAGGGATTCCAGTGGAGGAGGATGAGGAGGATCAGCACTCGTCTATTAAAGCTCGTCTGCTCGCTCTCATCTACAAGATCAAAGGTCAACCGCAGAGATCGGAGCGCGAGCCCTCAGAGAAAGAGCAGAGCGCTCCCTGTAAGCGAATCATTCAGTCCTGTGCCGTATGTCAAACATCACGTGTGTTTCCAGAGGATCAGGATAGAAATTATGTTCATGACAATTAAACACCTCTCCGTCCAATTCTCATAACACTAATAGGAATTTGGGTATTTATTTTATTTTATTCTTTTTGGGTGAAATATGAGCTGGACATGCGATTTTTATTTTATTTATTTTGAGCCATATGTTTGTGTTCGAGGTTTGCTGTTTTCATTTTATTTAATTTTATTTTTAAATATGACCAGGACATTAATATAAAAATCTGCTGCACTTTTGGTTTTTGTTTCCTTTCACAGTGACCATTCACACATCTTTACACACACACACACACACACACACACACACACAGTCTTGCACACTCACACACACACACACACACACACACACACACACAGTCTCGCACACTTGCGCTCACACACACACACACACACACACTCTCTCTCTCTCTCTCACTTGCACACACACACACACGCACACACACGCACACACACACACACTCACACACACACACTCACACTCACACACACACTCACACTCACACTCTCTCTCACACGCACACTCACACACACATTAGGTGTGGTGTTCCTGAGCTCAGCGTTTTTCAGCAGATGACGTTATATTACGGTCTCAGGGGTCGTTCATCAGCGCTGCTCTATAAACACTTATTTACAGCTGACAGACAGGACTCATGAAGAGAGAGACTGACAGAAGAGCTGAGCGCATGTTTCCCAGCATTCCCTTTCCTTACCTTCGAACTCTCACACACACACACACACACACATACACACATTTACTCTCTCACACTCACGCACACTCACACACTCGCGTGCACACACACAGTCTCGCACACTCACACACTCGCGCACACTTACACACACTCTCTCTCTTGCGCACACACACACTCGCACACACACACACACACTCACACATTAGGTGTGGCGTTCCTGAGCTCAGCGTTTTTCAGCAGATGACGTAATATTACGGTCTTAGGGGTCGTTCATCAGCGCTGCTCTATAAACACTTATTTACAGCTGACAGACAGACTCATGAAGAGAGAGACTGACAGAAGAGCTGAGCGCATGTTTCCCAGCATTCCCTTTCCTTACCTTCGAACTCTCACACACACACACACACACACATACACACATTTACTCTCTCACACTCACGCACACTCACACACTCGCGTGCACACACACAGTCTCGCACACTCACACACTCACACACACTCTTCGCACACACACACACACACACACATGTCAGCTGTAAACACTAAAATGATCGTAGACACTAAAATGATCGTAGACACGAAGATGATCGTAGACACTAAATGATCGTAGATACCAAAATGATCGTAGACACTAAAATGATCGTAGACACTAAAATGATCGTAGACACTAAAATGATCGTAGACACTAAGATGATCGTAGACACTGAAATGATCGTAGAATGATCGTAGACCCTTAGATGATCGTAGACACTAAATGATCGTAGAATGATCGTAGACCCTTAGATGATCGTAGACACTAAAATGATCGTAGAATGATCGTAGACACTAAGATGATCGTAGACACTAAATGATCGTAGAATGATCGTAGACCTAAGATGATCGTAGACACTAAATGATCGTAGACACTAAGATGATCGTAGACACTAAGATGATGTAGACACTAAGATGATGTAGACACTAAGATGATCGTAGACACTAAGATGATCGTAGACACTAAGATGATCGTAGAATGATCGTAGACACTAAGATGATCGTAGACACTAAGATGATCGTAGAATGATCGTAGACACTAAGATGATCGTAGACACTAAGATGATCGTAGACACTAAATGATCGTAGACACTAAGATGATCGTAGACACTAAATGATCGTAGACACTAAGATGATCGTAGACACTAAGATGATCGTACAGAATGATCGTAGACACTAAGATGATCGTAGACACTAAGATGATCGTAGACACTAAGATGATCGTAGACACTAAGATGATCGTGAATGATCGTAGACACTGAGATGATCGTAGAATGATCGTAGACACTAAGATATCGTAGACACTGAGATGATCGTAGACACTAAGATGATCGTAGACACTGAAATGATCGTAGACACTAAGATGATCGTTAGACACTAAATGATCGTAGACACTAAAATGATCGTAGACACTAAAATGATCGTAGACACTAAATGATCGTAGACCACTAAAATGATCGTAGTCACTAAAATGATCGTAGACACTAAAATGATCGTAGACACTAAAATGATCGTAGACACTGAGATGATCGTAGACACTAAATGATCGTAGACAATTAAATGATCGTAGACACTGAGATGATCGTAGACACTGAGATGGATCGTAGACACTAAAATGATCGTAGACACTAAAATGATCGTAAACACTAAAATGATCGTAGACACTAAAATGATCGTAGACACTAAAATGATCGTAAACACTAAAATGATCGTAAACACTAAAATGATCGTAGACACTAAAATGATCGTAAACACTAAAATGATCGTAGACACTGAGATGATCGTAGCACACTAAAATGATCGTAAAAATGATCGTAAACACTAAACTGATCGTAGACACTAAAATGATCGTAGACACTAAAATGATCGTAGACCACTAAGATGATCGTAGACACTAAAATGATCGTAGACACTGAGATGATTGTAGACACTAAAATGATCGTAGACACTAAAATGATCGTAGACACTAAAATGATCGTAGACACTAAGATGATCGTAGACACTAAAATGATCGTAGACACTAAGATGATCGTAGACACTAAAATGATCGTAGACACTGAGATGATTGTAGACACTAAAATGATCGTAGACACTGAGATGATCGTAGACACTAAAATGATCGTAGACACTAAAATGATCGTAGACACTAAAATGATCGTTAGACACTAAAATGATCGTAGACACTGAGATGATCGTAGACACTAAAATGATCGTAGACACTGAGATGATCGTAGACACTAAAATGATCGTAGACACTAAAATGATCGTAGACACTAAAATAATCATAGACACTAAAATGATCGTAGACACTAAGATGATCGTAGACACTAAAATGATCGTAGACACTGAGATGATCGTAGACACTAAAATGTTCGTAGACACTAAAATGATCGTTAGACACTAAAATGATCGTAGACACTGAAATGATCGTAGACACTGAAATGATCGTAGACACTGAAATGATCGTAGACACTGAGATGATCGTAGACACTGAGATGATCGTAGACACTAAGATGATCGTAGACACTGATGTTCATTGTAGGCAGTTTAAATGTTGAACTGAAGCTGCAGCAGATGTTTGACTTCTGTTCTTCTTCGCTGTGAAAGACACTGAACAGAATTGGTTTTCACTTGCACTGCAGTTGTTTTTCTCCGGTGAGAGCATAATATCATCATATGAGCCGCTGATCGATGGCCTTTTAATAAAGCCTGAAGGCTTTCACTCTGTAATGAATTCAGTTGTGATATTCGATCTATTGCAGCTCCTTCTCATCTGATTATTGCGTAAGAGATTGAAAACCAGCTCAACCTGAGAACCAATGGTTAGAAATGAAGCTCTGATGATCTCTTTTGTCTTGGTGTGAAAGTGTCATGATTCTTGCTTGACTTCATCTCTATATCAATAATGACTGTTTCCAAACAGGTTTGATTTCACATTGACTTGACCTGCTTCACTAATATAGTAATTCTTTTAAAGAAAAGAATAGGAGGAAACTATGCACCGTTGCTTGATGATTTGTTTTTAAATCTTCAGAAAACTTAAACTCGATATTTCTCAGAATCAACTCTTACTCTATCGCCTTCAAACTCATTATTTGCTCAGTCATTTTTTGTCCTTTGCCAACAAATCATATATAATTTTGAAGGTATTTTAATAGAGAATGTGAAAATAAACATTAATATTTTTGGAAATATTGCTCATTAACGACTCATTTGCCAGCACGGCTCCCTTTCTAATCACTAACCGGCTGTCATTCATCTTAGTTCATCGCGATCTCACAAACTTGCGTTATAATTAATGAAGTTCTCTATGCTGCACAGTGAATCTCTTATTTACATCGTGTCGACACGTAATGAGGTTATTCGTACGGCACACCTGAACAAAACTCCAGCAATTTAAGCGGTAAGTGGATCTTAAACGACTCAGATTTGCTGTTAGGTTCAAGAACTCAACAGATATGTCTGAGATGGTATACACTGCAAAAACACGTCGAAATAGAAACCGATCTCCAGAGAGCAAACCATAACAAACCAAAAATGCCATTATTACAGCTTTAACTGAGGGTGTTTGGAATCACTCACACTGTTTTCAGTGACTGATTTGTTCTGATTCTGTTTGTCTGAATTTATTTACTCATCTAATCTGTATACGCTATATTGAATACATGCTTCACAGTAATTTCCCTCATTTTAAAGTTTGAAAGCTGCGGGAGTGAGTAGGCTAATGCGATTCATGTGTGTATGTGTGAGTGTGTGTGTGTGTGTGTCATTGATCTGCTGTGTGGTGTGTGTGTGTGTTAGAGTGAGTGTGAGTATGTGTGTGTGTGTGTGTGTCATTGATCTACTGTGTGTGTGTATGTGTGCACATGAATTTCACACATGAAATTCAGGACATAATTAACATAATTCTATGATACAGAGGATTGTGAAATAGATTTCCACGACTTTTCCAAAACTTTCTGGGTTTATTTATTTTTCAAATCGATACAGGCTTGGAAATTGCTGTTTTAAAATTCCATGACTTTTCCAGGTTTTTTCATGACCATACAAACCCTGAATGTGACGATCGGGTGCGGTTATCTAAATCAGACAAAAATATAGGTGTCGGGAGTGGATAATTAATTTGAAGCTGCGGATTCGGGTGACGTTTTAGCTCATCCGCGCATCACTAATGCACATGCATTCAATTGCACTAAATGATGCATAATTCTTCTCGTGTGTGTGTTGTGTGCGTGTGTGGTGTGTGTTATGTGTGTGTGTGTTATGTGTGTGTGTGTGTGTGTGTGTGTGTGTGTGTGTGTGTGAAGCGAATCTGAAGGAGCTGATCTCTCAGACGATGGTGAGCTGGGCTCAGGAGACACACATCCAGGATCCAGAGCTGGTTCGGCTGATGTTTCAGTCTGTTGAGACGACAGTACGACAAGCATCGGAGAGCTGCTCCGAGCCATGAGGAAGACCTACACCATCAGCGCCGCCTCCGTCCACGACACCATCCACCTGCTGGCGTCTCTGGGCCAGAATCCGCTCGCTGCTCAGCGTCCGCATGGGGAAGGAGGAGGAGCAGCTGATGATCCACGGTCTCGGGTGAGGACGAGCTCAACACAACAGAAACTCCATCTGCAGCCACAAAAATACAATATGCAGCAGTTACACTGCAAAAGAAGAGTTTTGTCTTGCTTTTCAAAATCAGATTAATTTGAAGTATGTTACATATGAGACCCTGCAGCACAGACGCAGTCATAAGCAGCACAGCTATATTTGTAGCAATAACCAACAATACATTGTATGGGTCAAAATTATACATTTTTTATTGTATGCAAAAATCATTAGGATATTAAGATCATGTTTCATGAAGATATTTTGTACATTTCCTACCATAAAACATAATTATTAATTAGTAATATGCATTGCTAAGAACTTCATTTGAACAACTTTAAAGATGATTTTCTCAATATTTAGATTTTTTTGCACCCTCAGATTCCAGATTTTCAAATATTGTCCAAACCATACATCAATAATGGAAATATCATTTATTCAGCTTTCAGATGATGTATAAATCTCAAATTCAGAAAATTGCCCTTATGACTGGTTTTGTGCTCCAGAGTCATGTATTAGGACTTGTTTCCATGGGTCTTATCTTGAATATGTATCTTAACACATATTTGGAATGATTATGATTTTTTGTTTTTGTTTTGACTTATGAAAGAAGTCTCTTTTGCTCACCTCATTCTCTATGTGAATATATAGTCAATGTAATTTACACAACCATTCAAAGTTTGTGTTAAGTACATTTAAAAATAAATTTAATTAAATTAATACTTGTTCATTATTATAATCATTCAGCAAGGATTTAATTAAAAGGGATTTATAATGTGACAACATATTTCTGTTTTAAATAAATGCTGTTCTTTTGAACTTTCTGTGAATCATGAAAATAAATTGTATCAGTTTCCACAAAAATATTACTGTTTTCAACATTGATAATAATCAGAAATGTTTCTTGAGCAACATATTATTATGATTTCTGAAGATAATGTGACACTGAAGACTGCAGTAATGATGCTGAAAATACAGCTTTGATCACAGAAATAAATTATATTTTAATAGATATTCATATAGAAAACAGCAGTTTTAAATTATAATAATATTTCAGCATTTTTTCTGTATTTTTGGTCAAATATCTTCCCCCCCCCCATCCGGAATGCTGGATCCCTGTCAAATTTCAAGCAACAACTGAAAACTCATCTCTTTCAACTCTACTTGACTACATAAAAAAAAAAAAGAATATTCACTTTTTTTTCTAAATCTTTATCTTTCTCTTTATCTTTCTCTCCTTCTCTTGCTAGCGTGTACTTATTTGAACAATGCCTGAGACTTGGTGTTATTGGCACTTCCTCTGTATGTTTGCCTCTTCAAGATTAATTGCTTTATGTACTCCCCAATTGTAAGTCGCTTTGGATAAAAGCGTCTGCTAAATGACTAAATGTAAATGTAAATAAATGCAGCCTTGATGAGCAGAAGAGACTTCTTCAGAAAACATTCTGCTTGATTGAGAGAACAGGAGCAGCTCGAGATGAGTGTGTTATAACAGCGCGCGTGTGTGTGTGTCTCTCTCTCTCTCTCTCTCTCTCAGGGACATCATGAATAATAAGGTCTTCTACCAGCATCCTAACCTGATGCGTGTTCTGGGGATGCACGAGACCGTCATGGAGGTGATGGTGAACGTCTTGGGAGGAGGAAAGTCTCAGGTGTGTTTGACACAAACTTCAGCAACTTCTCAGATTGAGAAAACCTCACTGCTTTCATAATCCTCAATATCACCACGTCATAAATTAAGAACTCCGTCAAGTCACAATTATTTATATAGCGCTTTATATGATACCA
>QVTF01024576.1:0-2500 GCA_003573665.1 Oxygymnocypris stewartii | reverse complement strand
AAAAAAATATATATATATATTCTGTATATATATTTTAGCTTTCAACATTTTTTTTAAGTTTAACTTAATGTACTAAAATAGCTAAACCTAAAACTTAAATAAACATTTATAAAAAAAAATATATATAAAAATTATTAATACAAAAACAGCAAAATTACTAAAACTGAAAATTGAAGCGAAAAAATAAAATATACAAATAAAATCTAATTCAAAATAAAAAGAGCCTATAATAGTATCTCAATGACACTGAGATAACTCTTGTTTCGATGACGTGTGTGAGCGATTGAACTGGACTGAAGTGTGTGTGATCTGTCGGTCAGACGGCAGCGTGACCGAGCCGGACGTGTCGGCCAGTTTCTGTCCGGACCACAAGGCCCCCATGGTGCTGTTCCTGGAGCGCGTGTACGGCATCGAGGACCAGAGCTTTCTGCTGCATCTGTTAGAGGTGGGATTCCTGCTGGACCTGAGAGCCGCCGCCTCGCTGGACACGGTCAGTGCTTCACGCTTCGGCCCAATGATGAAAGAAAAATATCAAACTTCATATCTGTATGTGCTAGGGATGCAACAATACAGTTAGCCCAGGGTTCAATAGAGAATGAGGAGTTACGTCACATTCTATTTCACTCCGCGTTGCATTTCAGGAAGGCACTGCCATAGTAGCAGGATTAGAGCCTGCACGGGCCTAAAATTAGGCCTTAGCCTGGCCCTGGTCCGAGACACTCAGGTCCTAGCCGGCCCTGGTCCGACAGCGTATCAGAATTACCAGCCCGAGTTCGACTCGAAACGCTCAAACTAACACACACACACACTCACACACTCTCACACACTCTCACACACTCACACACACTCACACACACACCACACACACACACACACACACACACACACACACACACACACACACACACTCAAACTAACACACACACACACACACAACTCACACACTCTCACACACTTACACACACACACACAACAAACTCTCAAAACTAACACACACACACACACCACACACCACACACACACAACACCACACACGCTAGAGCTACACTTTTAATATAGGCCTCAAACATAACTACCACCACCGACAATCATGCCCATAAATATCAACAAAGACAAAACTCTTCCAAATGCAGCTTTTCCTGAAGCAGTAGGAACTTTTGCTCCAACTTCTCCCGAAGCTCGGCATGGTCACCGGTCACCTGTATGAATTGCGTACTTGCCTATTGCATAGGCGATGTATAGTATTTATAATATAATTATTATAACAATATTTCATACAGTTACATGTGTGGTCTGTGCGTATTTGGGCACAATCATATCCGCTTCCATGGTTACTTCTTATTCTTTATACGGATAAACTGCTTATCTTTTGTTTTGTTTATGCCTTTAATTAAACAATCATTAATTCCTCATTGTATCGTTTCATGGAAGAGAAGCTGATTTATCACAATGCATGATAATTAGATTTCTTTCCTCTTAGGAGTTGTAGAATTTAATGTAACAATGTTGATCTGAATTACCGTGAAGACGTGTCACCCGCTGGACGCTCTCTGTCATATTAAATTATCCAAATAAAGTGTTCAATCAGAGATTGTGGGTCACATTCAGCGAGTCTCACTGTACTTTTATATTTATGTCAACAAATGACAAGCAACATGTAATCATTAGGAGCGTGTCGAACGGTTTTACAGCCGCGACATGTTCAAACAAAGCGTTTTCCTCCCTTTAGAAAACCGCAATGTAGAAAGCGCTTATGGATTAAGATATTTAATGTTCATATTTTTGGGCTCATCTGTTTTTCGGCACATATTATGATTATAGAAAGTCTATTATTATGACTGTCTCTGTGCATTAAGTGTGTTCTTAACGTAAATAAACCATTTTGAGCTGCGTATCTGCACATAGTATGCTTTACAATTTTGTCTTTATCACTATCTTGGTACATTAAGACACTTTAAGAAAGTGCCCTGTTCAAGTTCTGCTCATTCACAAGTCTAGTGAGAGTCATTCTAGCAAAGAAGGTAATGTTAATTATTAAACCAACAACATCAACTTTTTCAAAAACACACCGAAATGCTATTCTTTTATTGAGTGAGAGGCAGTGTGTTTAATATCTCATTCTCTATACATATAGTTTTCGGTTCGGTTCTTATTGTTTTGACACATCAGTGTTTTTGCAACAACTAAAAACTCCTGTAAACTTCTGTACACTGGAAAAAAAAAGTGGATTATTATATCTACTTAAAATTTATTTTGAGAGAGGAATAATTTTTCAGGTATTTACCCAAAATAGGATGGACTGTCACAGAGCTGCCCTCTGTTCCCTCTCACTTAAGACATGAACACATACTTGGGTTTTAAAAACTCTTTATTTACCTTGATGTGTTAGTGGAGAGATGAATTATACACACACATGCACACACATGCACACACATACACACACACTTGCACACACATACACACACATGCATACACACACATGCACACGCATGCACACACA
>QVTF01024575.1:0-45657 GCA_003573665.1 Oxygymnocypris stewartii | reverse complement strand
GTTTTGTTTGCCATCTTCTTATAAAATACAGCGACACGTTATTACGACACGGTATTTAACTCACAGTATATTTTACAGTTCATGTCATTAAATCATAAAATAGTAGGCCCCTATACAAATGCTTTTGGGCTATTATATTTTTATGTTAAATTAATTTTAAACGTGGCAAAATGGAAGACCACGTAAGAATTAAAGTTCATAATAATTAGCTCCTGCCATGTTTCCAATAAAAAAGACAAATACAAAAATACCACTAAACTAAACAACATAATGTATTGCAAACACCAATCTTAGGAAAACAAAATAAGAATAACTTGAACTTGAAATAAAAACGAACCAAATATGATGGTATTTCGGGAATTCCCGTGTCCAGCTGACATTGTGTTTCTGAACATATTAAAATAAACAAAAGCCTATTTACCTTAAACATGATTCCTTGTTACATACAATAGGCGTATTTATATTTTATTCACCAGTAATGAGCTAAATCATATTTTACTTTTAAAAACATTTACAACAGCAAATGTTTATGTGGTCTTTTTTTAATTTCATGGGAAATGTTTACACTTTCCTAACATATTTAGAGTGCACGTATGAATATAATAGGTTTGCATTCTGAATGGCATTCATTCTGGGACCGCTCTGAATTGGAACATCACCAAGGCAGCTTTGATACCGTGGGAGGGTGATCATCATGATCATAAACGTGACGTCAGCATCTCAACCTTTAGCAGCCACCGAGGCTGGAGGTTCAGAGAAGCTGGCCAGGTAGAGGAGCCGTCAGGTTACAGGGAAACCTGGGTCTAAGGAGCCAAGATCAATTGTTTGGGTGCATATTATGCACTGGAGTCATCAGGCGGAAACATGTACGTGAGTTATCTCTTGGAGAAGGACAGCAGTATGTACCCGAATTCCGTAAGACACACAAGCCTAAACCTGAACCCTCAGAACTTCGTCCCCACACCTCCTCAGTATCCAGACTTCACAGGATACCATCACGTCCCTGGGATTACCAACGACCCTCACCACAGCCAAACAGGAGCCTGGAATCCCGCGTACCCTCCTTCGCGAGAGGAATGGACACCTTACGGGCCGGGACCTGGAGCTTCGACCTCGAGCACTGGTCAGCTGGGCTTCAGTCCTCCAGAGTTTTCATCTGTTCAAGCGCCTGGCCTTCTTCCATCCTCCTTAAACACATCAGTCGGTCAGCTGTCGCCCAACTCTCAGAGACGGAACCCCTACGACTGGATGCGTCGGAGCGCGCCGCCGTTAAACTCAGGTGCGCTTTTGAAACCTATAATCAAATTCAGATATTTTTAGAAATACAATATAATGATTATAATAGAGAATATTAACTATGGTGGTCGCAAAAAAATGTAAATGACAAAAAAGGTAAGTATAATTAAATTAATTAATTAATAAAAAAAGGCCTGCTATGAACATGTAATTTAAAAAACACTGCTAAACTCAGTCATGTAATGGTTTAGAAGCTAACTCTTCTGTATTCTCTTGTTTGTCATGCTAATATAGTGATTTGTGTGAGTTTCTTTGCTTTGATGTCACTCTTTGTTCTTTTTTGTCCGGATGCCGAGAACTTGTTGAATACACGGATGCGCGTGTGATTTACATTTAGTAGATAATAAAATAGCAGAAAGGATGAATGAACGGAATTTTTTTTTATAGGATTATGCCTTTTTAGAAAGAAAAAAAAACAATATGTAACAGGAAAAAAATAAAAATAAGATTCACAGGACTGGAGGAAATGTTAAAACTTACATTCTGTGGATACCACTGATTGTGAAAATGAACAAAATACGAAATAAAATGTAATGTTTACATGTTGGGGGCTAATTCTTCCGACCAAGGAGATTGGGAATTATTGTAATTACTGAAAGTTCTAAAAAAATGTCTGATATTTGAGCACATAGTTAATAAGATGTTTTATCTCTGTCAGCTCAGGATCCTGTCTATTATGACTGGAACAGTATAACAGAGTTATAATTAACTAACAACAATTAACCCTCAATTCCTCCTCATATGAATGCCATACCATGACATCTCAGGCAAGCTGAAGGAAACTTATACATTTAATTAGACCTATTCTGTGCAAACACTTTCACGCTTAGTTTTATAACTAGTTAGGCGTTAGCCTAATACAAAAAAAATGGACATAAATTACAATCTTTAGGCAATTCCTCAAAACAGTTAACATACAGCCCAGTAACCAGACGTCTTATTGAGAAGTCTGTCAAGCCCAAATGATGTTATTAGCTCTCTATTGTTTTAAAGTTCCAGCCACTAAGATGTATTTTCTATAACACAATGAAATAGCTATCTTTTTAAATGGAGGATTGTGAGAGTCGCCAGGCCGGGTTAATGATACCCAGAGATTATGGTGAAGATGCTATGGTTGAGAAGCCTAATTATCTGGAGTTCCTCCCTCTGTGGCTGTTGCCCTAGACAGGCGCTGTCCTTCCCTCTGCTGTTCAGGCTTTAATGTTTAACTTAGTAGCCACTTAAGTCCCACTCTTGCCGCTGACAGGGTAAACTAAGTTTGAAATATAGAGACACGATTCCAAAGACCTTTACAACATGGACATCTTGGTGTTTTATATATGTGTGCTCTTAACGATTGGCTTGATTAAGGGAGCAAACACCGTGTTCACATAGTTACCTTTTAATAGAAAAGATAAACACAATGACATTAACTGAAAAATTACTCTTTATTTCTATCACATTATCATTAATTATAGTCATATCTTTCTGTATGTTTAGTGAGTAAAAAATGACTTAAAATAAAATGGAGAAAAGCCTTGAAAGGAACCAGATTTACACCAATTTATGCCAAGCAATTTGTTGCTAAACAAATACATTATTTTTATTTCGTGTGATAAAATACTCCTCAGAGGAAAGGGTGAAAAGGAAAGGGTCATGTAGATAAGGACTAATTCTCTATTATGTGTTTAATATTGACTTGTGCCGTTTGTCATTTAGGAGGGAAGACCAGAACAAAAGACAAATACCGGGTAGTGTACACGGATCACCAGCGTCTGGAGCTGGAGAAAGAGTTTCATTACAGCCGTTACATCACAATAAGAAGAAAGGCAGAACTGGCAACAACACTCGGTCTGTCAGAGAGACAGGTTAGCTGTTCTAATACAGTCTTCAGTCATCATGTTCTTAGACAACATATTCTACACGTACACTCCTAAAAATAAATCTTCCATTCGGGGGTTTGCAGTGAAGCCAGAGAAACATCACCTTCGGTTCCTCAAAGAACATTTTCAGTCAAAAGTTCTTAAAAGAACCATTTTGTCTCTTAGTGTGAGGAACTTTAAAAGATCTAAAGAAGCCTTTTCCACAAGAAAGAATCCTGTGTTGAATGGAAAGGTTCCATGGATGTTAAAGGTTTATGCCCTCTTAAATAATAAAGGTTCTTTGGGGAATTTATTGTTCTTTTCAATGTACAAATGGTTCTTCAAACTGTAAAAAGGATCTTTATTGGCATCTTTGGTTCCCTGAGCCTTTAATATCCATGGTATACTTTTAAAAATAAAGGTTCCAAAAGGTTTTTACAAAACCTAAATAAGCTTTTAGTGAAAAATTCTTAAAGACGCATTTATTCTTGAATGTGAAGGAAAAAATCTTACAAAAAACACGTTTTAAAGAAACTTTTGTGGAATGGAACGTTTCCATGGATGTTAAAGGTTCTTCACAGAACCAAAGATGCCAATAAAGTGCCTTTCTGTACATATTTATTCCACAAAAATAAAAAACGGTTCTTTTAAGAACTGAAAGCTTCTTTTGAGAACCACAAATGTTTCTTCTATGCAACGCTGTAAACCCCTCTCGTTGGAAACCTTTATTTTTAAGCATGTAGAAGCTGATTGGGATCACTGGTGTGTAATCAAACATAAAACTCAACTTTTACCAGGAACAACCTTTTCTCAGTACTTCTTATGGCATGTTGTTGGCAGGTGAAGATCTGGTTCCAGAACCGGCGTGCTAAAGAGAGGAAAGTCAACAAAAAGAAGATGCAGCAGCCGCAGCCAGCATCCACAACCACACCAACCCCACCTGGTTCAGCTCTGCCAGGCAATGTGCCCATGGTCACAAGCAGCAGCGGTGGCCTGGTATCACCGTCGATGTCAATGACTATCAAAGAAGAGTACTGAAGACCTGTGAGCTGTTTTTAGAAAGAGCTCTTTCACTTTTACACACAGGGTACTTTCAAATCAACCCATCAATGAAAACACAGCACGAATGTGACAGCCATGACAAAGACTGTGAAAAAAATATGAATAAAAAGTAACATTGAAAAGTAATGCAGCTACATTTGAGGCACACATGAATCTGAAAGCTTGTGGTCGCATCGGTTTCTTTATTCTAGTACTTTATTACTGCTGTTGTTTTGCTCATCACTGTAAACTTTAATATGTTTTGAGATTGTAAAAGTGAATTCAAATAACTGTATATTTCTAAAGTAATTTGTATGAATAAATATATGTTTTAAAGTGATTCATGTCATATCTGTTAACTCGTGTCTTCCCACGGATATCAGAAACAGCATTGATTTGTCAGGTTTATCGAAGGGGATATTCACTTGAGGAAAATGTGATTTATCATCGAAACGGAGAAGCTGCTAGCGTGCGAGTTAATAGACGGCTCTCGAGCAGGAGCGGGTGCTGTTTGCACAGTGTAACGGCATCGCTGGATAAGAGAGAAACTGTGAGCTATTTCATTATCAAGCACACTCTGGACTCTCTTATCAATGGTGTGACAGAGAAGAACACATCTCTACGGCGTCGCTGCAGCAGGACCTGTTTTATGACCGCGTTAACAAAGCCAGGGTGTGGCGTCCAAAGGCCGAGGCGAAAGAGACGAAAGCAAACAATATGCATCTGTCCATATGTCCATACTTCAACTTCATCTATGTGAACGGTATATTTAGGTTAGAGAAGATATTGGGATCGATATCTGGCTTTTTATGGCCACCACATGTTGCAGAAATAGACATTATATTCAGTTTGAATTGTTATTTCTTGAAACGATGGCACATTTTAGCTATATAATTAAAATAGGAGCAGGTTTTCATGTATATACAACTACTTTTATTACATTTTTAATATCAAATATTCAGTACTGTGATAACACCAAATCATGAACTTGAACTTTGGTTGTCTAATCCTAAATTACATTGACATATTGATGACTTCAAATGGTTCAAGTTACAAAACCAATATACTGTGAGGTCTCATAAGTGAAAGTTATCTTCTGTTTATGAATAAGCCCATGAGACAAACATAGTGGCATACTATTTAATAAATGTGTTCTATTTAATAAAACTAATAAAGAGGCCTTGTTACATTGTGTTGTTCCATTTTTCTTTATCATTGCTCTCTTTCTGGTAAGAGGAGAATTGAATAAACAAGCTGCTGATAGCTGCCTCTGAGGCAATAAAGTTTATTGGGGGGCATGTTGTAAAAGTATACTCACCACAGTAGCAAAAACATGTCGGTAAAGTTCTTCGTGTAATTCTATATGAAGTACAAAGAGAACATTTTATTTGGAAGCCCAAATATTAATTATCATTTCTTGCTGCATTTAAAGCTGATTCTAAATTATGCAGATTCAGAAGAACCCTGTGGTAAATGAAAAAATCAATGCTGTCATAGAAAATTGGGTTAACACGGTATTACTGATTACTTAAGCAGTCCTAATTTGAGATTAAAACAGACTTTTTTTTTTTTGAAAGATTTTGATTTAGGGTAAATAGTATAAAGCGAAGTATACCCAATTGTCTATCTTCATTTAAAACACTGAACAAACTCATTACCCGTCTAGTCTATTACTTATACAGCTGGTTGTTTACGAGGCTATTGTATCATAAACTTCCAATTACAATAGTTATACCCACTAATAATCTCTATAATGGCGAGAATAATTCTACATAAACACTGGAGCTGTAAAGCAATGATTCTAGTGACTCTCTATAAATAGCAGATATGGTGAAGTGCCTATGACACCTTTTCATTGAACCCAGAGGAATTTACTCACATACTCAACGAAATACCTGTGCTGGCCATGTTTGTACCAATTCTTCTTATTATCAAACAAAAACCTAGACAAACATGTGTAACGGGTGTTAGGTAACAGTGATGTTTTGTTTATAATTTAACATACTATTTTTAAGATGAACAACAAATTGTTGGACAGTCTTAGATATTTTTGAGAATTATTTTTGAATAAGGCCATTGTTTTTGCACAATATCTGTCAACAGCGACGAACGGCTCAGAGAGAGCATGACATACAATATTAAATTGCATCATTGTGGCATATCTTGATATCAAATACCAGATATTTGATAGTGCGAGTTCATTTTCTTGGTTCGCTTTGAAGGCCTCATCCTTCACGTTCATAATCAACCTTTGCCTTTTTTAGAGCACTTCAGCATGACAATGCATTGATGTCAACACAAGTTCATGTTTGGCAATCCAAGACAGACGTGCAAGAAACAAACCTCGGTTCCTGAGATGTGAAGTGTGAATTATTAACCCACACACAACGCTCAGTAAACTTTAGCATCAATAAAATAGCAGTATGATTTCAACTGTCATTCTGAGCATCATTTTCACATGACTACTCTAACGTTGTTTCTTAACCAGATCTTTAATCACATTTGAAAAAGTAGGAGCAGCTGCAACACTACAAGCTCAAATTAGAAATGTAGATAAAGGGTTGCAAGCATGCCATATAGCCCAAGTAAAGACAATAACTGCTCTATATACATATTCAGGTGCAGTATTTTAAATTGACTAATGTTTCGAATGTTTCCTGTGTCAAAGTTCAAATGTCAACAAGCTGAACAAGACCTGGGTTCATTCTCTGAACATGAATTACTGCGTTATCTAGATTTAATTTGATTTAGACTCAATCTTCCTTCTTCAAAACTAATCTCAGAGCTGCTGTCATAGCAACAATCCAGGTCTGTACATTTAAACCTGAATGACTACAGCTTTTTAAATAATAATAATAATATCATTATTTTAATATAGCAATACTGTGTACAAATTAATAATGTCTAATAAAACAAAGAAACAAAAAAACACAGGTGATACAAACTAAAATCATAACCATCCAACAACTGAACACACACACACACACACACACACGCACGTACGCACACTCACTCACACGCACGCACACCACACACACACACACCACACACACACACACACACACACACACACACCACACACACACACACACGCACGCACACACACACACACGCACGCACGCACACAACACACACACACACACACGCACGCACACACACACACACACACACCCCACACACACACACACACACGCACACACACACACACACACACGCACGCACACACACACACACACGCACGCACACACACACACACACACACGCACGCACACACACACACACCCACACACACACACACACCCACACACACAGACACACACACAAAGTAGCCCACTGATTCTCACATTACAGTAAGTGTTCAATTAGTCATTCACTTTCGAAGAACAAAGTAAAGAGTGATGAAGCGCAGTTAGAAAAGTGTTCCTGATCCTTTCTAAATGTAATGTTTGTTCACTGTTTCCAAGCAATGGAGGTTCGTGGGCTTTAATGTACTCTATGACCTCACAATGCAGGTAAATCTAAACAAATTACTCGTTACATAACAAACTCTTGACAATAAAATACAAATTTAAAGACTAAATAATAATACTAATATTAGTAATACAAATAAAAGATTTGTGAATCCTAAAACAAACAGCTAGGCTTACATGTTTATTAAGGTCTTCTTATTATTATGTATTTTGGTCGCTTGATTTAACCAGAGCCAGATATGATTGATCACGATCAGATGATGTCATCAGATGTATTAAGTAGATTAAAAGAGCATGGAACAGCGATGCACGAACAAATATTAAGCATTTCTTTAAAAAGAGAGAGAGAGTCGTTCGCTCGCGACACACGTCCTGTTATTCTCATGCTCTTGCTTATTAATGCCCTAATACCTAATTACATTTACAACCACTTATAGGTAGCTTACAAATCATTTAATTTCGTTCTGTATGGGAAAGTGGGACCGTTTAAACACATACTAGTTTTGTCAATAACACATTTGACCATATGAGGATCTGAGGTAAGACTAATCTCTGGATAAATGAAATAACACACAGCACTGAACGCGGATTGAAGTGCTGCAAGCTCTTCTGTAATGTTGCATGCAAAAACCAAAGTGATTGCAGAATTCCGTTGAACACAAGACATAAAGCTCTGACCTGCACAAATCCACGTGACTAAAAAAGACCGTAAATGTCACACACTTACCACTAATAACGCACATTTCAAAGCTATAGTGCAGGTGGATGCGAACGCACTGAAAGGCCACTATATGTATTCTTCTTATTTGAGACAGAGAGAGACCTGTTGGTTTAGTGCATAGACACCTTTTTTCTTAGCTTTTTCTTTACCCTTTCTGTTTTTACTTTTCTTTCTGAATTCTGAATTTGTATTATCACGAGTTTTTATTTTTATTTGTATTTGTTTGCCATTTCGTTCCCTGGGGAAGGTCTACCTGAGCAGTTTGAGGACAGCTATATCCAGAGGAAACCTGATATGTATAATACATCACTTGGGACATGATTTGAAGGTACGAGTAAAGTTTGGGAACGACGCGCCCCGGTGGTCAAACATATACAGCTGCATCTCAATAAATTAGAATGTCGTGGAAAAGTTCATTTATTTCAGTAATTCAACTCAAATTGTGAAACTCGTGTATTAAATAAATTCAATGCACACAGACTGAAGTAGTTTAAGTCTTTGGTTCTTTTAATTGTGATGATTTTGGCTCAGATTTAACAAAACCCACCAATTCACTCTCAACAAATTATAATATGGTGACATGCCAATCAGCTAATCAACTCAAAACACCTGCAAATGTTTCCTGAGTCTTCAAAATGGTCTCAGTTTGGTTCACTAGGCTACACAATCATGGGGAAGACTGCTGATCTGACAGTTGTCCAGAAGACAATCATTGACACCCTTCACAAGGAGGAGAAGCCACAAACATTCATTGCCAAAGAAGCTGTTCACAGAGTGCTGTATCCAAGCATGTTAACAGAAAGTTGAGTGGAAGGAAAAAGTGTGGAAGAAAAAGATGCACAACGAACCGAGAGAACCGCAGCCTTATGAGGATTGTCAAGCAAAATCGATTCAAGAATTTGTGTGAACTTCACAAGGAATGGACTGAGGCTGGGGTCAAGGCATCAAGAGCACCACACACAGACGTGTCACCTCGATTTTTAATCTGAGTAGATGGGGAGAGGTAATCGTATACTGCAAGGCAGGGGTGTCAAACTCAGTTCCTGGAGGGCTGCAGCCCTGCAGAAATTTGTACCAACCCTGCTCCAACAACACACAAACTATGCAGCTTTCAATTAAGCCTGAAGGACTTGATCAGTTCTGGTGTTTCACTAGGGTTGCTTCTAAACTTTGCAGGGCTCCGGCCCTCCAGGAATTGAGTTTGACACCCCTGCTGTAAGGTCACAGTCACATATTTTTTAGGGAAAAAACATTTCTGTATGATTTTAGTAGTTATTATGAGGTCATTCCATATTATTTTGCATGTCATTTTGTAAGCAGTTTCATTAAACTTTAAATTTAACTTCGAGATGGTTAACTTGGGTAGAAACTATATTTGAAAAATAAAATTGCTGTTGGTGCTACTTGTGTTTGGACCCTGATAATTGCCACTTGTTGCTATATTTATTCATTATTGTATTTTTTAGATAGCAATAGCATCTGGGTACCAGAGACATCACAAATGTCCCAAGTCTAGAGGGATAGATATAACTCTACTGTGAATCACAAATGATAGCTGTAATATTTTACTTATCCACTAGAGAGAGCCACAGGATACTAGGAGGAGGCAAAGTTGAAATTTGACACCAGCACACCACCTGCAGCATGGTTTGTTTCAAATTTGCTAATTTTGGTCATGCTTATGTTTTCATCTAATATACTAAAATGATATCTCTACTGATACATCTCTATTAATGTTATATCAAAATAAAAAAGAACCGGACACTTGATAGACCGTTAATAAATAATAATAATCAAATGATAAATAACTGAAATATTTGAACTATACACATACGTCTGAAATATGTCTGTTAAAGATCTCTTGATCTGGAAAACATCTGTTATCTACAAACGTCTGACAGACATCTTTCAGATATCAGTTTTACATACATTCAAATCATAAACATCTTAAAGACATCTATTTGACATCTAAAATTAAATGTCCTATAGCTGTATTGCAGATGAGCAAAAACCCTTAAAAATACATCTTGCAGATGTAAATGCAGACGTCAAATTGTTATTGTCATTATAATGTGGTTTAAACTACATATTTCCTATAGTGATTGTTTAGGAATTGTAATCAGGCACTTAAGATCACTTGAGGTCCTAATGGATACCAATTTTGAAGGATAAGAATTCTTGATAAGAATTTTTAGGTCAGTGAAGAGGATTTCTATCTGTTATGCACTATATCCTGCAAAAGCTAGTTGAGTTCGGGTCATAAATGTTGTATGAATCGTCTGTGGTTGCACGGTTGACTTTTATGAATGACCATGATGCCTGCAGCTGAATGTGTCTCTGTGACAGTGTGTCCTCACTGCAGTGCAGCGGAATTTATGTACAGATCCTATAACAGAAACTTTGATATTTATGAAGCTGCATGTATGCACATGAAATGATCCAGGTTTTCTTGATAATTCTGATAATGATGTCTAGTCAGAAATTATGATGTCTCTAGTCATCCCACATGTGCAGACAACAGATCCCTAAATGCACCAAAAATACATGCAATGACTCCACACATGCTTAACTCACAAATCTACGCACCAGACGAAAGCACTTTTTTTGCTCATAACAGTACAAACTGAAAATTCAAAAATATGTGTAATTCAATGCACAAATAAATGCATGTGTTATTGAGTCAAAATTTACTAAGGTGTAATTAAACATAACAAATGTATCTTTTTTTTGTGGAAAATGTAAGGTATGAGTCAAGTTTTATCAGCATTTTATCAAATTGATTATTGCATTAATCTTTTAAACAACTGAGAAGATAGTGATCAAACTACATTTTATTTAAAAAAAATCACATTTCAAGTTCAGTCATTTATATTACATCAGCACGAGTCAAATTTAACTAACGGGACTCATCTCAAGAACATTCATTTAACAGTTCATCTATTGCCAAAATTAAGAAACAATTATTGAAAATATTTAATTTAGGATTGTCAGAATCAGAACGTGTAGTTTTTGCATAAAAACAATGGGTTACACTATTTCGATAGTCCACTTTAGATATTCTACTATCAGTAACTACACGTTAACTAGCAGTCTTTAGAGTTTTAGTAGACTGCCTGCTTAATAACTTCTAAGTTCTAACACTTTATTTTGATGGGTCCACAACATACTGACTATGAGAAACTGTGCATGTATATGTCAATTTATTCTACTAACCCTAAACCTACCCTAACAGTCTACTCTGAGTGTTAGTAGACACGTGGTTGCAAAATAATGATACTTCTTGTAGCCCATTCCCAGTGTTGGGGAAAGTTACTTTTAAAAGTAATGCATTACAATATTGCGTTACTTCCTAAAAAGTTACTAATTATGTTACTTAGTTACTTTTTATGGAAAGTAATATGTTACATTATTTTCGCGTTACTTTTTAAATATGAGCAGGGCTTGATGTTTGTTTTTAATACAAGAAGTTCTATTTATAGCAAATGTAAAAGCCTTTCACAGCAAAATATTTAATGAATAAGCCTCAGGCTGAAGGACGAGTAAATCACGTCTGTACAGTAGAATGAATAAAAAAAACACAATTGTTAGTTAATCTAAAGTCTTTTTTGCTTATTAATATGGTTGAACTGGATCATCAAAGGTCAGCAGCAAACACATTGGTTAATAAAATGAGTTTAGATATATTTGTGTTGTTTAACATATTTAATTATCGCAGGTTTGCGTCATATTCTGAGTTTGCATTTCACTGTTTTAATTCATTTTGATGAATACTGAATCTGTTTTTTTGCGAGTGGGATGAATTAATACACATTCACATTTAGTCTAGATTAGATCTACAGTAAGATCATGTTCACCCAGCGCACTGTGTTACTTTACTAGTTACTTGAAAAAAGTAATATTATTACGTAACTCGTGTTACTTGTAATGCGTTACCCCCCCAACACTGCCCATTCCAGCCTTGTGTAGGTCTACAATCCTGTCCCTGACATCATTGGACAGCTCTTTGGTCTTAACCATGGTGGAGAGTTTGGAATCTGATTGATTGATTGATTGCTTCTGTGGACGTGTCTTTTACAGGCAACAAGCTGAGACTCAGTTTAAGAGAGTGATCCTAATCTCAGCTCCTTACCTATTTAAAAGACACCTGGGAGCCAGAAATCTTGCTGATTGATAGGGGATCAAATACTTATTTCACTCATTAAAATGTAAATCAATCTATAACCAATCAGCGCCATGGAGCCGCGCCCCGCCTGTCCAGGCCCCCGCAAAACCTGACGGCAAGCGTAAGAGCAAGTGGCCCTGAGATGGGCGACTCAGGGATGGGGGTAAATGCTCTTCGAGAGATGGTGAATGCACCACTCCCTCCCCCGGAGGAGGGCCGGGCGGATAATCTTTTGTTTCTTTTTCCCTGCCACTGGCTTCACAGTCAGTGGTACCCAAAACCTTGACAAAAGAGCAGTTTCAACTATTTCTGGGTCCTCAGAGGGGATGGGGGTTGTGGATGAGCCAGTCTTGAGTCACACTCTTCTCTCGCCAGTGAGCACCTGTGGGCGCTTCGAGAATGCAACCAATCGCACTACTCACGCGCCCTCTGCCAGAACGCAGGTAAGTGCGACCCACATGCCGACCCCGCTTCGGACCGGCAACGAGATGCCTGAGTCGGGTCCCTGCGTTCCACTTCGCTGCCCCACTCCGGGTATGTCTGTGGTTTCGTTGGTGCTACTAGTACGGTTCCTGGGAGCCTGGACCAGGTCTCGTTGGCTCCGCCAAACCATCAGACTCGGCTATGCGATTCAGTTTGCCCGGTGACCTCCCAAGTTCCGCAGCATCCGCTTTACTTCGGTGAAGGTGGTGGATGCCCTTGTCTTGCGAGCAGAGATCGCAGTCCTGCTGGCGAAGGACGCGATTGAGCCGGTCCCTCCAGCCAATATGAGGTCAGGGTTTTACAGCCCTTACTTCATTGTACCCAAGAAAGGCGGTGGGCTAAGGGCAACTCTCACCTTCGCAGGGTCCATGCGAATACCCTCCGCCGAAATGATGGATCCCAAAAATGGCCAGCTCTAGGTCCTGGTTATTTCAAACGTCTTCCATTAAGTGCATCAGAGACTACATCCCTTCAATGAAGCAGAATTTTTTTCTGAACTCTTGCCCATATGTGTGGCTTGACGCAAACCTGTTTCTGAGCTCCTGTTCTTTTGACCCCAGGGCTTGGTTTGTGCTCTGATATGCATTATCAGCCATTAGACATTTTATTAAGATGTGTGTGCCTTTCCAAATCATACCCATTCAATTGAATTTGCCACAGGTTACCTTTACTCAAAGTCTAGTAACACCTACAAGCAATATGGATGCTCCTGAGCTAAATCCCAACTGTCCCAGATAAGCGCATTAGTACTTATGCAATGGAATCATTTAATAATTAAAAAAATATATATATATCTCAAAGATGTTAAAACCTTTTTCTTTACCATTATAGTGTATGGAGTGTAGATTGATGTGGAAAAAAATAATTTAAAGCAGTTTAACATAAGGCAGCAACCTAACACATGAAAACAATTAAGTAATTAACCATTAACTAACTATTTGCGGCTAAGTGAGGTAGTAATTAAGTTTAAGTATGGGGTAGTATTAGGCATCTAAAATATGATCATGTAGAATAAGCCATTAATATGAGCTTTATAAGTACTAATAAACAATAGTACAAGTACTGATAAATATGCTAGTAATACGCAACTAGTTAATAGTGAGAATGTATCCTAAACTAAAGAGTTACACTCTATTAATAGATGTGTAGCTCCTTTTCTAAATGTAGAAATATCTGTCCGCTGATTCATTTACAATACAGTTAATCTTAGCAAAAATATTATAAAACAGAATTGTAATAAATTATAACAACAAAAAGGGAGTCACTCCAAATATCTATTATAATACTATGCTATATTATTACTAAAACCTCTTCACGATAAAATATGTGGTAACACTTTTTAATAACTTTCATTAATAAATCATTAACAAATATTATATAATGCTTAATGGATAATTAGTTAATATATGATGTAATAATGACGTTTGTGAACATTAACTAATGATCCGTTAATCATTATATAATGTTTGTTAATGATTTATTAATGAAGCTTTTAATTATTGTAAACCATCAGTCAAAATCATTTGAAGATTTGATTTAAATGCATGATCAAATTAATTAAAAGTTTGATTACATATGTAAGCATTTCAATTTA
The DNA here is from genome assembly GCA_003573665.1 of Oxygymnocypris stewartii. Lineage (NCBI taxonomy): Eukaryota > Metazoa > Chordata > Actinopteri > Cypriniformes > Cyprinidae > Oxygymnocypris > Oxygymnocypris stewartii. The sequence continues at coordinate 31,049 of QVTF01024575.1, read as the reverse complement.
CATAAAATAATGACCTGTTAATCATTTGGTAATGTTTAATTAGTTCATTGGTTAACATTAACAAACACATTATCTCATATTTCTAGATATGTTATAACTTATATGATATAAGTTAAACAGTATGTAATGTTTGTTAATGATTTATTGATGAAAGTTCTTATGAAGTGTTACCAAATATGTTGATTTAATCTATCTTAAACCCATTGTGCATCAAAGAAAGTGTGAGGTTTAGCAACTGTAGTGCAAACAATACTAATGTTTTAACTCCCCCCATCAAGTTTTAGTGAAGGCTTCAATAACATAATTAAGAAAATAAACAATGCATTTTATATACAGTATGACTCTAAAGTTGACGGCTAATGTAATCCCCAAAGAATACATAAAGTACAAATGCACAAGAACTACAAAATAAAGCATTAATCATAAAATGGATGCAACCTTGCAGCTTATGTCAATGCAGAGACGGTTTGCTGGTATGTGGCTTGGCTGTAAGTGCTTGGTCGTCATGGAAACGACACTACATGTCAAATTGATGCATATAGTTAACAAACAAACTTTAACCTGTTTACCTTTTTTTCTTGTAAACATCAGCTTGTTGAGCGTTAGGGGGCTTGATGATATGGGCAATTGTTTTATTCATCAGACAAATGGGAGAAATTTCTGACTTTTAGGTGTCTTTGGATAAAAGCGTCTGCTAAATGAATGAATGTCTGACTAATAACAGTAAATAAAAGTAACAGCAGAAATAATAATGCCCTAATGTAACTAATTACATAATTATATAATATATAATCATATAATATAATACTCTATATCTACATTTTTTGTTTAAATAAACTATTAATAAGTCTTAGTTAATCTATGAATAATGTCAACATGTGTGTAAGTTTATGCGGAGGCAGGGATTTCTAATTTGAGAGGAGGGGCTACAGTAGAGGCGGATATGTTTTTTAATTAAGAGGAGGGGTTGCAATTTTGTGGATTGCAAAACACTGGTTACAGATTGTGAAATTGGTTGGATTCCAGTTGCTGTCATCCTGAGTTTTGATATAACATTATATTAATTCATTATCTATCCGTTCCCTATGGAAGAATCACATATTTTAATATGCTGGTAGGATAGTCACTCTCTACTGTCAGAAATGAGAAAGGCATCCCATTTGACCAGAAACTGGGATAAAATGTATCCATTCAAGAGCCCAGTCTCATGAAAATGCATATAAATAGTACGCCAAATAAAAATAAATCTTGTGGTATTGATATACACAAAAATGGACTTTGGCATATATATGATACGAATGTGTTTGGCGTGCATATAAAACGCAGTTTTCACGTGCATATGATACCAACTTTGTTGGCATGCATACGATATGCCGTTTTTCCCATACATATGATACACATCTACCTAATTGTAGCCATCGTGTAGCATTTACATGCCAAAGTCCATTTTTGCATATATCAACACCATGAGTTTTCATTTTTATTTGGCGTACTATTTATACGCACTTTCATGAGATCGGGTTGCCCTTCAAATGGATAAAAAAAAGAATGAGAAAAGAATGTGGATATCAAAAGCAAAGGCAAGGAAATCCTTGCTTCTTGTAATAATTTAGATGTGTGTGTGTGTGTGTGTGTGTGTGTGTGCATGTTTATGTGGTTTATGAGGACACAAATTTGTATAATGACATGGGTATGACAGGTATTACAAGGAGAAGGTGATTTATGAGGACATTTTCAGTGTCCCCATAATTCAAAATGCTTATAAATCATACAGTGTGCGTTTTTTGGGGGGAAAGTTGAAATGCACCGTCTCCTGTGAGGGCTAAGTTTAGGTGTAGGGTAGGTGTAGGGCAATAGCACATACAGCTTGTACAGTATAAAAACCATTACGCCTATGGAGAGTCCCGGTAAACCATAAAAACCAACATGTGTGTATTTGGAGAACACTTTTATCTAAAGTGGCTTGCACTGCATTAAGATACAGATTTTAAGCATTCTCTAATTCCATGGAAATTGAACCAAAGAACTTGGTGCTAATGATGATCTAATTTGTCTGCAATACTGTAACTTTTGTATTTGCATTTATCTGATACAAGCAGCAAAGAAAATATCACACAATCATTGGGCTTATGTGTGAAGAGGAGCAATGTGGAGTTAAGGAAGTAAAGAGCATAAAAACATTTCCCCTCATTATTATGCCTATTGGTGGAAGGCGCCCTAATTGTAAGCGGTGCAACATTTTTGCCTGTCTCCCTAATTAACTGATTCAGGTCATCAGCTGTGTAAAGCGTCCAAGACCTGAAATGAGTCAGACAAAGAAGAGGAGAGGATTCAACATGTGCGGTGTTGAGAGGGTTTCAAGAACAGGGTTAGGAAGCACTGGCATGGACTCTCTGATCAAACAATCAATGGTCTTATGAAGTGAAACGACTGTTCTGTGCAAGAAACTGAACATTATTTACAACGTTATTACCTGTAATTCAGAGCCTCAGACAAATGGGAAAGATCGATTTGTTTCCGCAAACTAGCTCTTTCGGACAGTATATTTCAATGAACTGGTTCCAATAACTGATTGTGTTTATATAATCACACATATACACAATTTTATTATTAAAGCATCCAAGAATGATGTGAAACCTGGATGTTTTACATGTTTAAAGCATATAAAGTGCATAAACTAGTCTTCATCAGGTTACTTTGTTAAATAAACCATGAGAAAACATAAAACCGTTCATTTTGCCCCTTCATTCAAGGGCTCGGTTCACACATGCTCACATCAGCGGCTCATCAGTCCTTGGTCCGAGTCGATCTGTTTCCTCAGTTCAGTGACTGCTGGAGAAACTGGAGCACTGAATCACTTCATTCATCACAGGATCAGATACGCTGCTATTTTACCTCATTTTGAGCCGGAGAGAGTGTCAGGCATCCTAAAGTGAGTTTTGATTGCATAAAAAATATAAGAAACAAAATCAACTGGTTCAAAACAACGATCATCACTCCAGACTGTTTGCCTGATTATTGGTAATATTGTTGTAAATAAAGTTCACAGACCGGTCGTTTTGCTTCTTAAGACCTCAATATAATGTCAGGAGCCACAGATATGTTTTGTTACAAATATTTTATTATTTAAATATACAGGTGCATCTCAATAAATTAGAATGTCGTGGAAAAGTTCATTTATTTCAGTAATTCAACTCAAATGAAACTCAGGTATTAAATAAATTAAATGCACAGAGACTGAAGTAGTTTAAGTCTTTGGTTATTTTAATTGTGATGATTTTGGCTCACATTTAACAAAAACCCATCAATTCACTCTCAACAAATTATAATATGGTGACATGCCAATCAGCTAATCAACTCAAAACACCTGCAAAGGTTTCCTGAGCCTTCAAAATGGTCTCAGTTTGGTTCACTAGGCTACACAATCATGGGGAAGACTGCTGATCTGACAGTTGTCCAGAAGACAATCATTGACACCCTTCACAAGGAGGGTAAGCCACAAACATTCATTGCCAAAGAAGCTGTTCACAGAGTGCTGTATCCAAGCATGTTAACAGAAAGTTGAGTGGAAGGAAAAAGATGCACAACCAACCGAGAGAACCGCAGCTTTATGAGGATTGTCAAGAAAAATCGATTCAAGAATTTGGGTGAACTTCACAAGGAATGGACTGAGGCTGGGGTCAAGGCATCAAGAGCACCACACACAGACGTGTCGAGGAATTTGGCTACAGTTGTCGTCAGAGGAGTCTTACCTGGGCTAAGAGAAGAAGAACTGGACTGTTGCCCAGTGCTCCAAAGTCCTCTTTTCAGATGAGAGCAAGTTTTGTATTTCATTTGGAAACTAATGTCCTAGAGTCTGGAGGAAGGGTGGAGAAGCTCATAGCCCAAGTTGCTTGAAGTCCAGAGTTAAGTTTCCACAGTCTGTGATGATTTGGGTGCAATGTCATCTGCTGGTGTTTGTCCATTGTGTTTTTTGAAAACGAACGTCACTGCACCCGTTTACCAAGAAATTTTGGAGCACTTCATGCTTCCTTCTGCTGACCAGCTTTTTAAAGATGCTGATTTCATTTTCCAGCAGGATTTGGCACCTGCCCACACTGCCAAAAGCACCAAAAGCTGGTGTGCTTGAGCCAGTAAACTCACAGAGTATTGAGTACATATACAGTAAATGAACATACTTTCCAGAAGGCCAAGAATTCAAAAAAAATTCTTATAAAAAATACAATTTTTTTTTATTGGTCTTATGAAGTATTATAATTTGTTGAGATGCATCTGTATGTATGTATGTATATATATATTCCACATCATATTTCCTTATTATTTCTATTCACGTTTACATTTTTCTATAAAATATCAGTATTTATCATGATATTTATATACCATAAATAATTAAATTTAGGGCTCCATGAAATACATTTTCCCCTAAATTCTGCTTTTCATTTGGTTTATTTATATTTTTTCTGGATTGTGTTTTATTATGTAATACAAATTTATCATCAAAAATAGTGTAAAATTCAATCAATTAATACAACTTAAGCAATTGAATTAGTCTTAAAAAATGTATTCAGATGAAAATATAATTAATTTACATAAAACATTACATTTATTTATTTATATATTTAAAATAAGGTGACTGTACGGTACTGCATAAACTAAAACATGACTGAAAAATATTTTGCTTGTATGATATTTCTTAAAAAAATTATAATTTTGAAAAGTACATTTTAGCATACAATAGTACTATATTTCATAATTTCCTCAAGTTAAACCAAACTCTTATTTTATCGGTTTGTGTGAAGATCTGCGAGTTTCAGTGTATTTGATGGTAGTTTGTGTAAAGCTGGTAAAGTGACTCTCAGAGCAGCTCTGGAGATGCAGTTTACATGTTTATATCTCACTTATTGAGACGCAGATGCTGAAGTCACCATGAGGGTCACGAGCGCTTGAGTTTGTGTATTAGACAAAACTATACCATTCATTTACACAGACACATGCAGAGTTATGACTGGCTGTTGTTGCATTTATTTCTGCTGTTAGATGAATCCATAGATTTATCGACATACATTTTATCCAATTTCAATATATCGTCTTATCACCCAGCCCTGTTTTCTGATCATTCGGGACTCTCATAAATGCCTCTGGTCCATAACCTGCACCTAATGAGCCTGTAATGCTTATGAGCCACTAAGGGTGAATTGTGCATTGATTCATTTCTATTATTTCCTCTATAGATAGACATCATTAAATCTCCATGCAAGGGAGTTTCTACTAATTGCAATAGGCAATAACAGGCAATCCCAATGTGTATAAACCTTCACTGCAATGCTTGCGTTTGAATGAAAGGACTTCGACTGAATGCGAATATAAAGAAGTACTGCAGGCTTCGTTTCATCCGAGAGCATTTCAAATAGCTATTTTGGCCATCTCTTCATACAGTATACACAGACTGCTGTGAAGTAACAGTGTGATGCACACTGAAGGTGTGTGGGTGTGTTTTACTGTCTGTCTGCATGGCTTCATGTGTGTGTGCATGTGAGGAGAGGAGGAGGATGTGGCTGCCATGGTAACGAGGGCTGTGTATGGAGCACAGCAGCCAGTCGCAGGCAGCCACAGAAAGATCTATCCTTTTTTCCTCATTCCACTTCCACTTTTCGACATAGAAAACGATCTCCAGACCAGGCGTTTGATCGCGCTCCTTCCCCTCCTGCCTGACGCTTCAAACGCTTCACCTCACAACACTCTCATCAGGCGCAGGGAACGCACACACTTCCAGGATGGCAACCATCACCTGCACGCGCTTCACAGAGGAATACCAGCTGTTTGAGGAACTGGGAAAGTAAGTTCTTAACGCTGCATTTCTTTAAACCGATGTGAAGGTATGTTGGAGCTGCACAACGGCCCGAGATGTTATTTTCATTCCACTGCAATGCTTTTGTAACATATCAGCTCATGTTAAGAGTGTTATAACTGTCAGACAGCGTGTCCATTAAAGAATAAGGACAACGTAGCTGGAAAATATCTCCAGTGGATAGAACTGCAAATCCACTATGAGTTTCATCTGAAACTGGTTGTGAGGCTAATCTAATATGGATTGGTTTGAATGAAGCACAATATGAAATTACTGGAATCAGAACGTGTAGAAATGATCAGTATGTACTCACTTGAGAAGGCACATAACGCAACTTGCATTACATAACAAGCAGACACTGGGTGGAGGAGATGCACAGAGGGAATGACTTAAAAGTTCTGTAGAGTGATTCCAACATTATGCCATTAACAGTGCATTAAAACAATCTCATGCTTTCAGAGAGAGAGAGAGAGAAACCACAATGTGGAGTATTAGCACAAACATACGGTTGTAATTGAAATATAGTCATAGTTTAGACTGCAGTCAACAACCCCAATGGATTTAGTCAAATTCTCGATCTGATACATTATCACATAATGTATACATTATGTGTGTGTGTGTGTGTGTGTGTGTGTGTGTGTGTGTGTATGTATATATATATATATATATATATATATATGTATCAAGACACCTCACAGTACAATACAATGAAATCAGCCAGCTTATAATTACGTTCATAAATGTTACACTAAATTCAGATACCTGTACGTTGATCCATATAGTGCCAGTAACAATGCAGTGAATTGTTGAGGCAGAAGTACAAAAAAATCTGCTTGCTTCCCTCTTTTCATCCACCCACTCTGTACTACAGCATTTTTTTTCCTGAGCGAATGCACTGTATACATGTTTTCTTGATTTGAGAGCATGTAACACCTCTACAGAGATGGGTCTTCAACTCCATCTGGCCTTGTGCCCACTGCTCTACTCCTACACACACCCTCATACTGAACACACACACACGTCTTTTTCTGTGGGCTGTCAAATCGCTTACATAATTGCATTTGTGGGTGGCAATTCAATTCAGACATTGAAATATTGCATAATCCAATATCTTACTGCCTGCCTAGCAGGTAAACCTGCATCTTTTTCTTGAAGTTCACATAGACAGTGCACTAAATGTTCAACATACAGACCTTGCTTCCATGTTCTTCTGATTTTTAGGGGAGCCTTTTCTGTGGTGCGGAGATGTCTGAAAGTTCTCTCAGGGCAAGAGTTTGCTGCAAAGATCATCAACACAAAGAAGCTGTCTACTCGGGGTAGGTGCTCAGATCAGAAACAAACAGTTCAAATGCTATAATAACACCATCAAGGTTAAGCAATCATTAGGTACTACAGAACAGCAGTGGACTCAATTTATATCTGATTTATTGTCAGTACTATCTTAAGCCCCCATTTATAAAACCGGTGCCTTTTATTTGTTTGTAGGCTCATGTAATATCTCATGTGAGACGTGAATAACTTCATTAATTAGTCATTAATAAGTCTGTAAAGAACAAAAATGCTTTTTTTAAAGACCAAGTCAAACATCAATTTTATTTTTTAACAATCACTCTTTTTCATTTGTGACAAATATGTGGGCACTTTTAGATATCATCTCTAATGGTGACTAGTGAATGCTGTGTTGAGGTAAAGAGCAAATTCAGTATTAAAACCCCCGAGTGCCTAAATACAGCCATTGTGCCGTTATTAACATCTGACATGTTAGATTACATAAGTAGGCATTGTTAGAGATGAGGCGGACTGTTCTCATTTTTGGTCAGTTTAATCATAGTTAATGTTAAAAATGTGTTGTTTTTGCAATATGCATGCTGTTTCATTTCCTATTGGAAAATATTCAGTTTAAATAACTGAACTGGAGGGTTCGTGTGAAAAAAATAAAATAAAAATAATATGTATATATATATATATATATATATATATATATATAACTGGATTATGATGGACTGAAGAACCTGAAGTACTATGTATGCATTTGTCATTTTTTTAAAGAAATGTTCATACAAATGGTGATTGTTGTATGATTGTCGTAGCTGGAAATGGAAGGTAATTATTTTCTGGAAGCTGATATTGTAAAAGCTGAAAGTCAAGTAGAGCAGTAGGAGGCAGTGATATACCCTGAAGGCAGCCGCACACCTCCTACACCGTGTTGCCAGGCACACATCATGTTATATGCTTCAAATAGTAGCTACTGTACTTGCATTGTTGTTTTAATGGGTTTCTTAACAATGCAGTGTGCATGCAATCCATCAACGCAGCTAACAGTTTTTCTGTCAGTCTGTCAACAGCCGGCCAATTCAATCACATTATGTGTTTTTTTAGTAATGCATATTCTGAGAATAGACATTTCTGTTCTTTTCTATTCTGTTCTATTCTATTCTATTCTATTATATTATATTATATTCTTTATTTCAATAGACCAGTTTATGTGTGTGTTAAAACAAAGCTAGTAACATTTGGTGAGAAAATAATGAGATTTCCAGAAGAAGAAATAACAAACCATTCTTCTTCTTTTTTTCTGTTCAGTGCATGGCCAAACATGTTGGCATCCTTTGCACAATTTCTTCACACATTTGGTATCCATATATGTAAGTGTGCAGTTGAACAAAACAAAATTAGCAAATTCCACAGAAAAATCCTAAAATGACCTGGTCAACAATTGACATCTTCTAGAGGTAGTTAAAAACAATTCGATTATTATAATTTTTTTTTTTTTACTTTGCAACTGAACTTTCTTGTGGCAAGATGAAAGTGCCTGAAGTATAATACTCATGCATTCACCCAGTCTGAATAGAGAGAAGGACTTATTCTCCTGTTTGTGTTACTATGAACAAAAGAATAAAACCAGAGAACTATCTGAGGTCATGCACCATATTATAGCCAACCACGTACAAGGCTACAAGTGCAGCTCGAGAGATCTCGATATTCCTCGTTACACCATACATCATATTAGCAAGATGTTTAGGGCTCATGGCATTGTGGCCAACAGCACTGGACATCGCCATATAAGAGGACTTGTCAGAAGATTGCAGTGAGGGACAGTGAGTGAATGGTGGAGAAAGCACTTCTGTCAGCTGCCACCAGATTGAAGATGACATTCAGACACAAGGCATGACAGTTTCTTGCACCAGCGAACTCACCCAGCAACTTGCATCATCTGTCAAAAACTCAAAGAAAGGGAGTTATGTGGTAAGAGAAATCCATGAGGACCCCGCCGACTGACATAAGAAAGCCTGATTGCGATTTGCCAGAACATGCCAAAATATGAATGGAAGTATGTCCTGAGGGCAGATCGGTACACCGTACCATCTCTATATTTACAGAAAACTAAATTAAGCCTTCTAACAAAAGAACACCTTTCCTACAGTCAAACATGGAGGTGGTTCGGTGATGTTTTGTGGTTGCTTTGTTGCCTTTGCCACTGGGTGCCTTCAACATGTGCAGGGCTTGAATTTCTGTGCAGGATTTTTGCGGGGATATCTACACAATCCCACAGATTCTGCACTCATATCACAAGAAATTCCCACAAGCCTTTCAGCTTGAAAGACGATCGAGACAGATGATGGAATGTATAATCTGTTTTTAAGTCTTACCAATTTCAACATTCAAGCACAAGAAGACAGAAAAGTCAAAACAGGAAATACAGTACTGACGCGCTCTCTGGGAGACTGACTTCTGTGCGCTCACACCCAAAACTGTACAGAGTGTACTACAGTTATTTTTTGTACCTTTTTGCAAATTCACTTCAGAGTTTGAACTCAAAGTTTCTTATGCTGTCTGAAAGCTATTGTCAGAAAGAGTGTCAGAAAGCTGGGTCTCCATCAAAAGTCACAAATCTTCCAGTATTTTGCACTTCAAAAAGCACCCAGGCAGACAACACTCTGGACTGTTCTGCCATGGCCAACAATGAGTCTATATCTAAACCACATTGAAAGCTGTGGAGAGGCCTGAAAACTGCAGTTATGGGAAGGCACAATCTAATATGGGAGAACTTGATTTGCATAAGAAGAGTGGCCCAAATCTTGAGTACAGAGGTGCAGAAAGCTTGTTCGTGTTTGTTTGTTTTTGGAAGTGCTTGACTATATATATATTGCTGTTCTCAGATATTAAGGTGTCAATCATTTTCTCAATACCATTTTGTTCTGAATCAAAATCAAAGGTACTGTAATACTGACAGTGAAATAAAAATTTGGAGAGCAAATATTATTTAAAAATTTCTAATTATTTTTAGATAAACGTGGGTTTTTGGGCAAAAAAAGTGCAAGGGTGCCGATATTTTTGGACATAACAGGATGAGTAAAATGTTGTGAATTTACAGAGGCTTAAATCACAGATTTCTCATAAAGACATGTTGGCAATGACATTCTGCCCAAGATAATGAGCCAAAATATGGTCAACACAAAGTATTTGTTTGACTGAAAGTGTTGGATTACTAACTGGATAACGTGGGGAAGCCTGGGCAGCTGCTGCAGTGGTTAGTGAAGGTAAACCAGTCCTCGAAGTTGCTTGCCAGGGATCTTATGACAAGTTAAGATGTAACTCTACCTCTCTCGCGTACCCTATCAAATCAGTACTGTAAAACTTGTTCATACACTCCAGCATATTTAGCATAGACTGTCAACAATGATTTATCACTGTCAGTTATGCAGTTTGTTCAGACCTGTTCTCTCTGTAAAGCAACTTTTAAAAGAATTGAACATTTTGATTTTGTGTTGGTAACACTTTAGTTTAAGGGCCAATTCTCACTAGTAACAAGTTGCTTATTAGCATGCCTATTATTAATAAATTGGCTGTTTATTAGTGATTATAAAGCACATATTCTGCATGACCATATTCTACATCCTTAATCCTATCCAATACCTAAACTTAACTACCTTACTAACTATTAATAAGCAACAAATTGGGAGTTTATTGAGACAAAAGGCATAGTTAATGGTGTGTTAATAGCGAGAACTGGTCCTTAAAATAAAGTGTGACCAATTTAGTTGTTGTTAATGTTTTCTACACAGGGCAAGGGTATACTTCTTTACTTGGTTTCACTTCTTGTTTCGGTGCGTAAACTAGAGGGTGAAATCCTGGAGGTAACTATAAGTATTAAAAAAGTTAATTTGTCTTGCTTTCATCTCTGTTCTACTCTGAATAATCTTGGAACTTTTCATTATAGCTGGTGCCAAGCTATAATGAATTATATAATTATATTATTATTCATTGTTCATCAGGAAAAGTGTCATCTACCTGACTGGTGTTCACAGGATCACACTTCAGATAACTAATAAACTCTATGGGTGTTTTTTAAACTTTATTTGACAACAGATTATTGAATTATTGGAATATCACTCCCAGCTTTATGGTCCTATAACCACCTTCGGGTATGCATTATTTATGTATTTATTTATTTTAATAATTAAAGGTCCAGAGTCCCTATTCTGCTTCTGTTACCACACCCCTCAAGACAAATGTCTTACTTCAGGTTTTAGTCATTAAAATTATCTTTTGTGTATCTTCTGTGGAACAGAGAGCAGGGGAAAATGAGTGCTTGACCTAGTGTGTAAAATTCAAAGCCAGTAATTTTCTAAAATCCACATTAAATCCAAAATGATCAACTTGTCAGGCAGAGCTAATAACTGTAATTCAGTCGTCTAGCTTGATGAGAACTGAGTTTGGAGACTAAGTAAAACTCAACCAGCCATCTCTCATCACATCCATTTCTTAACTTTAACACCGCGTCCTAACCAGACACAGCACGGCACATGATAAAAGGTATCTTTCCATGTTACTCAGAGATTTTGTCCTAACCAGCAGCGACTATAGTGCTGGAGTGTTAGAAAACCCATGCATATGAAGCTGTAGCCTATATGTGACGCTAATGTTTATCCGTTTTCAAATCTCACAACATGTTATAATATTGTGCAAGTTACTCTACTGTGCGAAAATGAACCTTTCTTAGAGGCGTCATGAACTGAGAAACCAAAATCACCTTGACATTCCCTTGATCTTTTGACATAAGAGGTCACTGTACTATAAAGACGTCCTGGACGTTTCAGAACTCAAACATTGTTGTTAGTCTAAAAACTGTTTATATCGAAGCCAGCAACCAGGCAGTTATCCCCCACCTGCCATTAAAGACATTAAAATTGGATCTATCTAATATCGATCCTAATCTTCAAACAGAAATCTACCGCGGGTATGTATGCAATTAAAAATAGAAGAAGAACTAAGAAATGAATGATTCAAATGTGCTGTCCCTGGCATTGCCTATGTGGTACTACTGTTCAAACAAACTAAACTAAAAGAGACAAATGCATAGTTATTCCTAACAAGGGAAACACATACTGTATTTTCCTAGTTCCTGCATACATTGACCAAAAGCATTGTGAAAGAGTGTATTTTGGTCCCCGACCCACTTAAGATGTCATCCTTCAAGATGTGGCACTGACTGGGTCTTACTGTCTTGCAATAGGAAAAACTCAACTATTACTATAGTCAACTATTACTAGAGAGAAAGTTAGATAGTTAACCGCACTAGGTCAAATTCTTGGGGTTTCATATTGGATGGTTTATATTGCTTATGTATAGAAAACTATTTGGCGTGTTTCCATACCTTATGAATCTTAAGCCACAATGCAACCTTTAGAATTGTACTTAATTTTCCAAAACAGCTTCTGAATTATTGACATGAAAGCAGTCCAGGGATGTGGGGTAAGAGACAGCTGGCACTTTTTTGTTAACAGTACATGGCATTATTCTGTCCTGGACCTGCCATCTAATTGCTCATTTCCCTATCCTGTGTATCAGCTTCATATTCTCCTTCAGCTGGTCATCCTGGTTCTTACCGCTCCTGTCTCTGTTAGAAAAGGCAAAATTGCAGGATTGGATCTTCATTGTGTGCATATAGACAGACTTTCTGGATCATGTATGGAAATAGATACAGAAAAATGCACTACTTTCATTCTTTAGCTTCTGTATTGAATTTTGACCTGAAGTGCTGTAACCTCAGAGTCCATCTAATGAGTCAGGGCTGTGTCTTTCCTGCGTAGTCAGTAAACATCACAAAAGGTACACACTCAAGATAGCGATGCCCTTTCTCGACTGCCTAGACAACAGCAAAACGCTAGGTTTGGATGTTGAATAATTTAACTCTGCTCCTCTCAGGCTTCTCAAGCCAAAATGAGTATCATGCTCTTCAACAATGATCATCTGTTTGACCATGGCTCCCGAATGTCCTTATTAACCCATGCCACTTATAATTCAAACATACTTGTAGTCTGCATGACAGCTAGATGTTAAGAGGCCACAACAAAATGGACTTTGAGTTTGTTCTCTTTAGCCTAATAGTCTTGCTTTGCATTTCATACATGGTACTGATCTTCCTGCAAATGAAGGTTTGCTTCCTCTTCTGGTGGATCAGCCTTCCATTTTAGGCTCAATGATTTATAGACATTGGCCACACTTTTGTGAGGTATTCGGTTGGAAGTAATGCTATCAAGAATGTTCCTATCCAGTTATGGATCTTGATCCTTTTAGCTATTCACCAGCTTTGGGCTTGTCCGGAGAGAACAACATTTAGCGTTTCCACAAACTCTGTGTCTGATAGTTGCCAGCGATGTTCACATTTCTCAGTGAACATCGATTGTCTCCCTAGCAGAGCCAAAATGATGAAATTCTAGGTTAATGGGGGTCTAATATTGGAAGCAACTGGCATATTTGACGGTGTCTCTTTTTTTCTCTGAAGTGGTTGCTACAAATGGAAAATGGATCACTGGGGTGCTGGTTTTACTGAGATGAGCCACTTCCTATTTCCAATGTTTCACAGCTCATTGCTCTAATTCGGCCTATGATCTGTGCTTCAATGTTTTATATCTTTAAATTGCTGACTTAACTGACTTGCCTCAGTGGGGTTCATTCGTGGGGTCCCCTTGGGAAGGTGTGAGTGTGTTTGTTATCGCTGTGATGGGCTGGTCATCAATTCAGGGTGTTTTTACCTTTGGCCAAAGCTAGCAGCATCCCCACAACCCTGCATAGGACAAGCGGCTCAGGTAATGATGGACTTAAGACAGCCTATAAGGGGCAGTCATGGCCTAATGGATAGATAGTCAGACTTGTAACCCAAAGGTTACAGGTTTGAGTCTCAGGTCTGGCAGGAATTGATGGTGGGGGGAGTGAATAACAAGCACTTTCTCTCCACCTTCAATACCACGACTGAGCAGAGACACTTGAGCAAGGCACCGAATCCGCGGGTGCCACAGCAATATGTCTGCCCACTGCTCCGGGTGTGTGTTCACTGCTGTGTGTGTGCACTTGGATGTGTTTAAATTCAGAGCACAAATTCAGAGTATTGGTCACCCTACTTGGCCATGCGTCACTTCACTTTCACTATTGTAATGGTGTGATGAGACTGTACAACATTTGGCAAACAATTCTTAAAGATTTTTGAGTAAAGTAACACTTATGTTGATAGTCCACTTTAGATACTATACATCTATGGGTAACTTTGCCACTCCAAGTCAACTAGCGGTGATTAGAAAATCAGTAGACTAATCTGCTCACACCACTTTATGGTACTTTTCAATGGTCTCCAACACACATTCGACTATAAGTAGCTAGGCACGTACAGGTCAACTTATTCTACTAACCCTAACCCATCAGTCTACTAGTACTCTAATGAGAGTGAGATGTAGTTACGTATAGTTAGGTGAATGTCTAAAATTACTTGAAATTGGGTGTAACTAATTTTTGTACGTGTAGGTTATTCTGTTGTTAATTTACATATGTTAACTTCCTGTCTGACTGAGGATCAGTGACAATGTTAATATTGCATTTATCTGATCATATAATGTTGACAGGTTATAGATAAATTGCTGCTTTATTTTCAGATGACTGAGAACTATTTAAAAGTGTCAACACTATTCTAGGCAACAGAGTTGAGTCAAAAGTATACGCTGGCATGGATTATAACTATTATAACGCTCTGTCTACTGTCACAACATCTCAAAATCAAATAGAGCCCATTGTTATCAAAAGACATATCGCATCAAGTGGTTGACTGTAAAGATACCCCCGTTCTATTTATGACATATACTACACACTTACTCTACTTTCAACAAAAGGACAATAAAAGAGGTAAGATTTATCATAAAGCTGATATTTTTTTAATAATTCACTTTGATATGTCCAGTGTAGACAGCCTTAAAAGGGGGGCGTTTTTCTTGCTCCTGTCACTTTTTACTTAACTGGCATTTAAGACAAGACATTATCTTACATTTTGTTAAGTAATGCTTAATAAAATACTATGCTAATTTTTATTTCAATTCCTAAATAATGTTTACCTTAAGTATTTTTAACATCACGATTAAATTGTGAAGTATTACTACTGAAAATGTGTTTAATAAAATAACTGAACATTGGCAGAGAGCATTTACATAAATATATTTTTTTCAATGTTTAAATTGTAAATGTATTATAACTTAATTAAGACAAAAGGTAAGTATAAAATAAATAAAATTTACTTAGGTTTTTTCAGTAGATATAGCTCTTCCTGCCAAAACAACACACATACTGTATGTCACTCAATGTTATAAATATGAACTAAAAATCGTTGTTCTGAATCTTTCTTGCATTCTTTTAGGCACGTTTCTTTAATGCGTGTATGCCTTTAAAGGGTTAATCCACCCCAAAATTTAAATGGAACAAGCATGTTCACTCACACACACTTACATACACACAGATACACAGACATGTGACATAGGTGTCCAGGACATTTATTTTATATTTTGGCAAATAAAATGCACAGAAAATAAATGTGAAGGGGGTAGACATAACACACACACACACACACACAGAGAGCGGAAGAGGAGAAGAAGAGAGAGACATTTCTGCAAATTTATGTAACATAATTTGCTAAAATCAGACAACAACAACAAATTCTAACCTTTGACAAAAATATAGATTTACATTTACATTTACATTTAGTCATTTAGCAGACACTTTTATCCAAAGTGACTAACAATTGGGAGTAGTACATAAAGCGATTAATCTTGAAGAGGCAAACATACAGAGGAAGTGCCAATAACACCAAGTCTCAGGCATTGTTCAAATAAGTACAAGCTAGCAAGGGAAGGAGAGAAAGATAAAGAGAAAGATGAAGATTTTGAAAAAGTGAAAAATAGTTAGTTGTTTTTTTTTTTTTTTTATGTAGTCAAGTAGAGTTGAAAGAGATGAGTGTTCAGTTGTTGCTTGAAATTTGACAGGGATCCAGCATTCCGGATGGGATGGTTAGATCATGCATTCCACCGGCCAGGAACGGTGACGAGAATTTTCTGGAGAGTGATTTTGAGCCTCTCTGTGATGGTACCACGAGGCGTCGCTCACTAGCAGATCTCAGACTTCTGGAGGGGATGTAGATTCGTAATAGTGATGGAAGTAGGCGGGGCTTCTGGAGGGGGATGTAGATTCGTAATAGTGAGTGGAAGTAGGCGGGGCTTCTGGAGGGATGTAAGATTTCGTAATAGTGAGTGGAAAGTAGCGGGGCTTCTGGAGGGGATGTAGAGTCGTAATAGTGAGTGGAAGTAGGTGGGGGCTTCTGGAGGGATGTAGATTCGTAATAGTGAGTGGAAGTAGGTGGGGCTTCTGGAGGGATGTAGATTCGTAATAGTGAGTGGAAGTAGGCGGGGCTTCTGGAGGGGATGTAGATTCGTAATAGTGAGTGGAAGTAGGCGAGGGCTTCTGGAGGGAATTGTAGATTCGTAATAGTGAGTGGAAGTAGGCGGGGCTTCTGGAGGGGAATGTAATTCGTAATAGTGAGTGGAAGTAGCGTGGGTGCTGCAGCCTGTGGTTGTTTTATATGCAAGCATCAGTGTCTTGAACTGGATATGAGCTGCAACTGGTAGCCAGTGCAAGGAGACAAAGAGAGGAGTAACATGTTGCTCTTTGGGCTCGTTGAAAGACCAGTCGTGCCGCTGCATTCTGAATCATTGTAAAGGTTTGATTGTGTTTGATGGAAGTCCTAGCTAGAAGAGCATTGCAGTAGTCCAGTCTAGAAACGACAAGGGCCTGGACAAGAAGTTGTGCAGCATGCTCTGTCCAGAAAGGGCCTGATCTTTCTGAGGTTGTGTAGTGCAAACCTGCAAAGATCGAGCAGTCTTTGCAATGTGCTCTTTAAACATATAGATGTTTTTATATATTTTATCATTTTTATGTAATATATATATTCACAAATATATATCATAAGGACGCCAGCAGAAGTTGAAACATGAATAAAAATTGACTTGAAACTAAACTGAAACTGAATGGGTCCCTATGGACCTCTGCTGGATATATGTGGTCATTGCACTTTCTTTCTTTAACTGTAATTCCTACAGTTTTTCCTCAAACCTGCAGATGGTATTCTATCCCTAGCACATGGGCCAATATCAAGGTCATCATTTAAGGGATTTTTTTCATAGAAAATACAATTTACATAAGCCAATGTATGGCGTAGTTGAGTAATTGTGCAGTAAATCGGTAAATAAATACCACATATCCACAAAAACACAGCATAAATGCATAGTTGAGAAGTAAAAAAATATAATATTTCCTTATGCAATCGCTCTGTAAAAGTTTGGGGTCTATATGACCCTGAAGATCTTAAGTGTAAAGTCCACTTGAGGAGTGATTAAGTGTTAAGAAAACATAGATATACTCATGACACTCCATCATGGAGAGAGTTTGCAGTTTCTGAAAATACAAAAGTTACTTTGTTGCTCGGTTTTAATAAAGTGTTATTCATTGAAAACCATTACATTGTGTCAGAAGCGCTTGACGAACACAGCCTCAAAAGGATGGCTAAATTTAATCCTCCAGAGGGTTTTGATTTGTGCATCATCCAAATGAGTGGGCCGACTGTAAGCTGGGATTGCATCGCTCTCAGAGCGTATCAAAATGAGAGGGAATGACCTGAACAAGCCTATCCAAATCTAAGTTTGTTTTCAAAGTAGAGATATCGTTGGTATTAAGACATTAAATAAGAAACTCTCATCTAAACACTCATATCATGGTTTTCCCTAAACGGACAAGTTTGAAAAGTACTTAAAAACCACATTCATTAAATTCCACATAACAATCCCAAATAACTGAAAATCCCACCCATTCAATCAACTCCGAATAAAAAGCTAAATAACTGTAACAAACATGTATGCATACATTGTCTGTCAAAAAACATACAAATGTATTTATTTGACAGAATATGCATGCATGTATGCATGCCCACAATAGATACATCATCAACAATTCATTTTTTTATATATATATTTTGTTTCCAACATAACCTAAACCACAAGGACACCGAATCAAAT
Source organism: Oxygymnocypris stewartii (assembly GCA_003573665.1). Lineage (NCBI taxonomy): Eukaryota > Metazoa > Chordata > Actinopteri > Cypriniformes > Cyprinidae > Oxygymnocypris > Oxygymnocypris stewartii. The sequence continues at coordinate 12,815 of QVTF01024575.1, read as the reverse complement.
AAACAACATGCGTAGAAACAGGTAATAACAGAGTTATTTCTATATTTCTCAGTTATTACCTGTTTCTACGCATGTTGTTTATTTGATTCGGTGTCCTTGTGGTTTAGGTTATGTTAGAAACAAAATATATATTAAAAAAAAAAAAATTGTTGATGATGCATCTATTGCGGGTTGTTACTAATCAATGGATCTTTACAGAGATTGGTCGTGAATATGTTTTTAAATGTGGTTTACTTTGTGATGTCATGTTTGATAAATTCCTGATGAAGGTCATGCGACCGAAACGTCATTAATAAATATTTTGATACCTTTTGCATAGATATTGTGCGGGATTTGTTTTTTTTTTTTTGCATTTCAAATGAAAAGAAAATGATCATACGATAGCAAAAATAATAGTACATCATATTGCCTGCTTATTAACTCCTTGTTAACTTACACTTATTTCCCCACCAGCATTTTGATCATTTTTGCAAAACTTTCACAGACCCCAGAATATTTTATTAAATCAATATCTTAACACACAATAACATATCCTCTTCTTCTAAACAAAACAAACCCTTTTATTCTAGTCATGCATTCTTTTCTTGTTTTAATCAACATTTGAATGTGTGTAATTTTGTAAAAAAAAAAATAATAATAATATTGTTTTTTTTTCAAAGACTAGATTCAGGATGATGATCAAAACATATATAGAGTCGATTGACTCCATCAACACCCCCAACGCTTCACAGTCCTATACCACTTCCAGGATCAATGTTTCATTTGGTAATGTTAGGCAGTTTTGATTTATGTTATTTAATGTTTGTCTCATATTCACTCATATAATCTCATATTCACACAAACTATTCAGTATTTCCCAAAAAAACGTTAGCCAACTATGTTTTGTCATTACCAACATAGTTCTATGATTTGGTGCTTTCTGAATCCATAGTTTCCAACGAGCCTTCACAAATAGTCTGTCAATGGGAGAGAAAGTGTCAATAAACAATAGACTGTAGAGTTTTATATTGATGCAACAATACTGTATACTGGTGCTAAATATCACGTGAAAAACATTCAGCCTGTTAAGTTCTGAGAGAGAGTTTGAGTGGTAAAATATGACATTGTTTAGTCCTGGTGGTCATTTAGATCGCTTGGCCAAATTCAAGTGAACACAACATACAAAGGACGTTTGTACACATTCCCAGTTTATGTCATCTGTGAACAAAATGTGAACAACTTATTAAGCTGTGCCACAGTATCAACAATGGAGCTTGTTTAATGCAATTTGGTGGGTACAGAGCTCTTAAAACAGAGCCAGTTAAAGGAGAATGCACAGCCATATGCGCTGCACAGACTCCCTACAGGCTGGCACACACCAATCATACCACGGCCAAAACTCTGCAGATTTCAAGTTAAATCAAATACTACAGTAAATCCCTCCAACCACAGAGAACAGAAAAGAAAAGCTAACTGGTGCAGCACTGTTTTGATGCTGCCTCGGGTATTTGGCACATTCCTTTATTAGCATGAAATACCACTATTAATGTAAAGAATGTAGTTACTTTTTATAGAAAGTAAAATGTTACTTTACTTTTGCATTATTTTTTTCTCATCTGGCCTGGGCTTGCTTGTTTGTTTTTAATATAAAAAAGTTATATTTTTGGCAAATAATTTTTGTCCTTTCACACCAAAAGTGGAATGAATAAGTGTCAGGTTGAAGGAAAAGTACATTCATGTTTGTACAGTAGATTGCGCAGTTCAAACCTTTCAGCTCTGCTGCTATTCTGGATTGCATGAAGAAAAGGATGCAGGAGAAGAAATACATTGAATTTTTTGCTCATTTGGTTGAATTGAATCATCGATGGTCAGCAACAAAGACAATGGTTACTAAAATAGGATTAAATAGGATATTTGTGTTATTCAACATCTTATTAAGAGCAGGTTTGCGTCATATTCTGAGTTTTTGCAGTTTACTGTTTTTATTCGTTTTAAGGAATACTGAATTTTTGTGTAAGTGAGAAGAGTGCATTTTAACATTTAGTCTATACAGTAACATCATGTTCACGCAGCGCACGCAACATCTCTGCTCTTATACTACCGATTTCTCTCAACAAGAGGACAGGAGAAATATAAGTCAATAAATGAGAATATTTAGTCCCTCACACTGATTAGGACGTTTGGCCCTTGTAAGTACATATCTGTTCACTTAAAGGTCATACATTAGTTTGAGGTATACAATAACTGTTTTTAATTGCAGCTCATTTTAATGCTATATTAGTCCCGTGTAGACAGACCTTCATACTGACCGCATAAGGTCTGAGAACTTTGGCCACTTCGAATGGCCAAGGCCCGCCAAAGAGGCCATATAACTGACAGGTAAAGCAACCAATCATGTTTCGTTTTGTGCCGTGTCATGTTTAGGGGTGTGGAAATGTGTGTGAAACTCCAGCGTTTAGTTGACTTGATAATCGCTCGCCGTCACATTTGTAAACACGACGGCTTTCTTCTTTCGTGAGAGGATTTGGTGCCACGGCATCTTTGTTTCCAGGTGGAACGTTAAAGAACGCGACACACGTCTCCCGGAAATCCTATATAATATAACCCAGGGGTTCCTAAACATGTTCCTGGAGCCTCCACATCACTGCACATTTTGCATGTCTCCTTTGTCTGGCACACCCATTTCAGGTCTTGGAGTTGCTACCAATGAGCTGATGAGTTAAATCAGGTGTGATTGATAAAGGAGACATGCTAAATGTGCAGTGTTGGGGAGGCTCCAGGAAAGAGTTTGGGAACCCTGATCTAACCAATCTGATGTCGACTTCAAATCTTCTGAAGTGTTTCCAGCTAAGTGTGCCATATGCATCAGACGTTTAGCCAACGGTCCGTGGGCGTGATGTCTGGGGCTGAGACTAATGCTATATAGTCTAAAGAAAACCCTAAGCTTGACATTTTAAGAATAGGCTTATATTGGTGGTGTTTCTGATGCCTAAGGAAAGATATGACATGATGACTTAAAAAATTATCTACTGAAATCCTTTTGTGATTACAGTATTAACAGTACTGTAGAAAAGTAGATAAAATGTTTTTTCCATCAACTGCATTTTTGTGAAGCATTATGTGAACAGGTTAGATGAGCAAATGTGATGTAATTGAACAAATCGCAGTGAAATTTACATTTACTCTGAAAAAAATCTACATGTAAAACTTATATTCATAAATATAATAATTATTCATTAATTAGTGAGTTTGTTGAGTAAATAACGTATTAATAAAACATTACCTCCACAGAAAACACTTGAAAAAATGCATAACATTAGACATGTAACCTGTCTCCAAGCTGTAAGCAAGCCAGCACAGAGATCATAATGAGAAACAAATGCTTTTTGAAAGGTTAGGTTTATAGCCCGAAAGTTGCTCATTATTTGTACAACTTCAGACACAAGATGCTGGGTCAGGTAAACGTTATAAAAGGCATGTCAAGAAACATGAGTTCTATTTATTGCCTTAATAGACTTTGACAATCTGATGACAGAAGCTCTATGGCTACAATGAATAGAAAAGGGCTTATGGGACATCCCTGGACCAAAGAAATTACTGTGAACATGTTTCATTTGTGGCTACAACTGTGTAAAAATGCAGTGGGCCATATCCAGGGATTAAAATTTGAGCCAAACCAAAATAAAATTATATTATATCATCCATATTGCTGCTATGTATATACCCTATACAACCTGTTTGCACATTCCTCTTGCACATCCCTGCTTATATTATTATTTATTAAGTCCACAGTATACTGTTCTGCACATTTTATTCTATTTCTTTCATTTTTACCTATATGTATATTCTCTTGTGTTGTGTTACATATGTTGCACTGTCCATTGAGTGGACCTGACCTGACTTACATTTCACTACTGATTATATTCTGTATAATTGAGTATGTGACGAATAAAACTAGAATCCTTATATATAGTATTTGGGAGATTTTAGATTTTTTAGAATTCTTTTTTTTAGAATAAAAAAAAAATTACATGTACATTTATCAGACGCTTTTATCCAAAGTGACTTTCAGTGCATTCAGACTATCATTTTTTTTATTAGTATGTGTGTTTCCTGGGAATTGAACCCACAACCTTTTGCGCTGTTAACGCAATGCTCTACCACTGAGCCACAGGAACACTTAATATAGATTTGATATAGATAAATAGGTTTTAGGAGCTACAATCTAGATCATCTTTGCCTGGCTTTCAGAAAACTGTAGTGAGAGCCTCTGTGATGCTTGATGGTAATTCTGATTGTTCATAAAAATAATTAAATTTGCTAATAAGCAGTGAGGTCAATTGTGAGGAAAAACGTTTTGTAGAACTCGACACAGAAACCATCTGACCCTGGGGCCTTATTATACTGCATATTGCTTTAACTGATTCCACAATTTTTCGAGATTGTGGAGATTTTTCTAGGTTCCTCCTTTGTCTTGCTTAGTGCTGAGCATATTTACCTTTAGCAAACATTTCTGCATAGGTAAATCATCTTGAGGGAATTATAATGTGTATAAATCTGAGTGGTATTTTGAAAAGCACAGTTAATTTCACAGGAATCCACTGTTATCTCTTGGGGTGTTTCCAAATATCGGGTAGCCTATATTCTGAGAAGCCGCTGTTGGCCTTTATTACAACTAGGTGTCAGTCAGTAAATGGGAAAAAAAATTGTAACTTACGTTACTTATTTGTAAAACTAACTCAGATATTTTCTTGTAAATGTAAAATGAATGTGTTAATTTACTAGTTACTTAGGGAAAAAAGTAATCTAATTATGTAACACGTGTTACTTTTTTACCCCCAACACTGTTTAAAATATGACTGAATGGGGGTGAATTCTCATCAACCCCCTCTAGTACTAGGTAGTAACTGATTACATGTAATCTTGATTACGTGATCAGATTTAAAAAGTGCAAACACTTTATTTTAAGGTGTCTTTTGTCAGGGAGTCTATGTCACCATGTTCTGGACTCCATGTCCCAGAATCCTCCCCGGCTCACAACTGTTTTTAGTCACGATCACCATAATGAGAAGCGGCGGTGTCCGCTCACAAGGCTCCCGAGGCAGCGGTGCCCGCTCACAAAGCTCCCGAAGCGGCGGTATCTGCTCACAAATCTCCGGAGGCGACAGTGTCTGCTCACAAGGCTCTTGAAGTGGCAGTGCCCGCTCACAAATCTCCCGAGGCGGCAGTGTCTGCTCACAAGGCTCTCGAAACGGCGGTGTGCGCTTACAAAGCTCCTGAAGAGGCGATGTCCGCTCACCAAGCTCCCATTGCGGCGGTGCCCGCTCACAAATACTCCCGTATCCTCCGAAGCTCCACCCTCGTCCTCAGCCCAGAAACGCCGGCCGTTCCCCAGTCAAGCCCGTCGGCCTCCGCTGACTCAAGCCCCGAATTGCCGGCCCCCACTGTCTCAAGCCTGCTGGCCCAATGCACCCCAAGTCAAAGGAAGAGGATGAGGAGAAAGGGACAGCTCTCCACTCTTATTTTCGGTCCGTAGCACCCTCCAGTGTCAGCTCCAGCCCCAGAGTGCCCACCAGTGTCGGCTCCAACCCCGAGGACCATCCAGTGCCCACTCCGACCAGAGCCCGTTCCTCCAGAGCGCCATCCTGATCCCACATCCAGGCCAGGGAGGGCCTCGGAGTCCATTATTTCCCCCAAGGATTTTTTTTTTTTGGGTGGGGGATAGTAGGGCTCCGGTCGTAGTGGCTGGGTCAAGGTCAAGGCCACAGAGTCTGTTCCGCTATGGCCTCCCGAGTCCCCTGATCTGCCATGGCTTCCTGAGTCTCCTGATCCGCCATGGCCCTCCGAGTCGACTGATCCGCCATGGCCCTCCGAGTCGACTGATCCGCCATGGCCCTCCGAGTCGACTGATCCGCCATGGTCCCTCGAGTTGTCAGGGAGTCATCAGCTCTGGACTCCATGTCACCGAATCCTCCCCGGCTCACACCTGTTCTCAGTCACGATCACCATCACTTAGAGTTCTAATCACCTGCACCTGCTGTCTTCATTCAAGTCACCTATTTGACCACGTTCCTTTCAGTCACTAACTTTCCGGTCTACCATTCACCATGGAAAACTATACCAGATTGTTTCCTGTTACTTGCCTGTTGTTTACTTAACTCAAGGCCGCCGTTCACGAGGAATTCCAGCCCGCTGTCCGCAGCCCTCGCCAGCCTGCCGTCCGTGGGAAAATCATGGCCGCCGTCCGCGGCTCACCCAAGCCCGCCATCCACGAGTAAATCTAGGCCACCGTTTGTGGCCAACGCAAGCCTTGCCCACCGTTCGCAGCTCCAAAGTCAAACCCGCCGCAGTCAAGCCTGCCGATGGACCCACACATGCCCTGAGATTACTGGTGGCATATGAGGGTATGAACCCACCTCTAAGCGCCTTCTCACCCATTACCTCATCTTTGACTTGTAAGTTTCTCTGACCAACCATATCAGATAAAAGGATTTGATACTTTAATACAGTTCAAAACATAAACTCAAATACTGCTGTAGGTTAACAAAGGCCCAAGAGAGTGAAAAACATGATTTGTTTTCAGAAATGGATAAATATTTTTGTGGGGGAAATGGTAATAACGTTTTTTTTTGTTGTTGCTATAGCGCAGGGTGGAGACAATAGATATCTTTCTTCATATTGAAATAATTACAGTACCTACTGCATGACACCTTCATAAAACCATTGTCTTCTTAAAATTGCTTGAGGTTGAAAATAAGTATAGGGGTGTCTCTTCTACTTCAAGCATTTCAGTTTCCCAGGGATTTTTTTAGAAGTAACAGATTTTAGCTTGTGATAAGAATTTATTTTAATGCGTCCTTGTTACAGTTTAATTACACATAAGTACTGAGTAATATGAATTAACAAGTAGTTAGATACTGTAGGTTTAGTCTTGGAATAACATCATTTATTGTTAATGCTATAGTAAATGCATGTTACATATGTAACAAGGAAACAGTCAAATTAAATTTTTATCACAATCACATTGTTTTGCTTGACAAAGGCAATATTCTGATTCTGTATTTATTATGCATATACTCCTTCTTCTTCTGACACTAAAACTCAGTATAGATCTTCCGGTTGTTCTGACCCAGTATCTTCTCTTACTCATTTGAATTTTGGTTTTCCTAAAACAGCAACCACAAAGGAGAGCCTAGTAACTGCTAAGCTGCTCTCTCACTTCCCAGCCTAAATATTTTGAAAGTTTTTCCGTGGGGAAATCATGGCCACCGTCCGCGGCTCATCCAAGCCCGGTGTCCACGAGGAAATCCAGGTCACCGTTCGTGGCCAACGCAAGCCCGCCACCATTTGCGCCTTCAAAGTCAAACCCACCACCATCTGTGGCAAAGTCAAGCCCGCCGACGGACGCACATTTTCCCCTGGGATTACTGATGGCATATGAGGGTATGAGTTGGAGCTCACCTCCAGAGCCCACTCCTCAACAGCGCCCTCCAGAGCCCGCTCCACCAGGGTTCGTTCCAGTGCCCGCACCTCCAGAACGTCTTCCAGAGTTCCCCCCAGACTTCATAGTTTTCCCCAATAAATGTTTTTTAGGGGGAGCCATATGTTCTTGGCCAAGGCGGCTAAGGCCACGGAGGACCCACCCGAGCTCCCTGCTTCGCCCTGGAGGCCTTCCGTGTCTCCATCCTCGACTCTTTGTTCTTTGTTTCCCCCCTGTCCTTCCTGAGTTTCCTTATATGGTTATTTTCCTGTTCTAGTTAAGTTGATTTGATTGTTCCTACCACCTGTTTTAGTTTTCCTTGATTACATTCTATGTGTTTAGAAGTCCTGAGTTCTCCTTGAGTCTTTGTCCGTTCACTCGTCCATTTATGTTGTGTTTCCTGTTTTTCTATTTGTTTATTAAAACGAAGAAAAAAGTACTTATCCCAAGTCTCCTGCGTCCTTCCCGCCACACAACCCATGAGTAATATATAATAAAAGTTACCTTTTTTTCCATCTGGGATATGGTATACAATAATACCATTCAAGGAAATGTAGCCAATAATGTAGAAACCTGTGCTGCATTTAAGATGTTAAGATGTTGTTCATAGGTGTTGGAATAACAAACGTCTTACATATTGTGGAATGGATTTTAAAACTTTTATTTGCAAGTGGCTTTAAATTTTGGTTTATGAAGTAGCCTATGTTGTAGTGGAAGTGGTTTTCAACTAGTGGAATTATTAAAATAAACACAGCATTGATGATTTTTCACAAGAATTTCTGATCATTTAAGTTGAGATCATTACAAAATGGACATTTCAACTATCATTTGTGAAATTATTTAGCCTTTTTCCCCCTTTTTCTATTGACATTGGTAATGGCCATAGCCGGGTGGTCTGTACTCCAAAAAAAATTACTTTTAAAATGAAGAAACTCCGTTTTCATTGGATGCATATTTTATGTTTTTCACAGCATAGTAAAAACAGCTGTTTGCAAATGTACTGTTTAGCATTTTCCATTTTGAATGTTGAAAGCATTCAAAAATATATGTGAAAAATCTGATATATATATTTTAGATCACCAGAAGCTGGACAGGGAGGCTAGGATCTGCAGACTGCTGAAGCATTCCAATATCGGTAAGTTCACCACACACACACACACACACACACACACACACACACACACACGCACATGCATACACACACACACACACGCACGCACGCACACACACACACACGCACACACACACACACACACACACACACACACACACTCACACACACACACACACACACACAGACATGTTGGTTTTTATGGTTTACGGGGACTCTCCATAGGCGTAATGGTTTTTTATACTGTACAAGCTGTATGTGCTATTGCCCTACACCTACCCTACACCTAAACTTAGCCCTCACAGGAGATGGTGCATTTCTACTTTCCCTCAAAAAAACTCAATCTGTATGATTTTTAAAGCGTTTTAAATTGTGGGGACACTGAAAATGTCCTCATAAATCACCTTCTCCTTGTAATACCTATGTCATACCCATGTCATTATACAAATTTGTGTCCTCATAAACCACATAAACATGCCCACACACACACACACAAATACACACACACACACACACACATGCATACACACACACACACACACACACACAAATGCAAACACACACACACACACACACAAATGTTTACTTGGCTATCAAAATGAGGTGAACTTGTGTTTATTTAAAGCTAATTATAAATATAGCTGCAATTAAGTAACTAAGTAATCTTGCGATTAGCCTTATTATTTGAGACCAAATCCTCCGGGCATGCCCAAGTTTTAATATGCCAAAGTCTTGCCAAAATATAGCTTCATGTACTGTTTAGTGTGCTCTCATTATCTAGTTATTGAGGTGATATACAAAATAAGGGGTGTGTTTGTGTATGTAACTCGCTGATTAATTACCATAGTGCGATGCATCCTGAAGAAACTAACCAACTACAACTGTTTCCTGGTTCAACAATATAGGACGGTCGTTAATGACATCACTTTCAGATGGATTAATAACTTCTAAATTGTGAGAAATAATAACAAGATACATTTTCTGGAGAAATTGTGCATGATGCTTGCTGTGAAATAACTTGAGTTGTGAAATCACAACCTCATATTTTTCACATTTGTTGTGAATGTAACATCTGTGTACGGGTCTCAGACAAAACTGCGTTACATTAAACAAGACCAGTCCCATATCTCTTTGATGTTCTGTTACAGAGATATGACTGGGTCATGTTGCTATGCGGTTGCTAGTCTGCTCTGAATGGTTGCTAGAGCGTAGCTATGCAGTTGCCATGGTAATACTGGCTACTTGCTGATTTGAGTGAACAGAGTGAAATCTAGTCTCCATAACACTGTGATCTGAAGATATCACTCTGATACATTTACAGTGTATGTCTAAAGGAAGCGGTTGCAGTGTGTGTAGCAGCCATGCTGGATGTGGGGAACCTCATGTTCCTCCGACTTGTGAGAAAAGAAGTCAGATGTAATGCATGATATAAAGATGCATGATATAAAGCTGCAATTGCAAATTATAAAGTCAGAATAAAAGTCTGAAAAAAAAAAAAAAAAAAAAAAAATCTGGTATTTTTTCCGGGGTTTTTTTTTGTGTGTTGTTTTTTATACTTGCAATTGCGGGTTTATATCTCAAAATTACAAGGTAAAAGTCAGAATTGCGAGATGCAAACTATAAAAAATAACTGTTTTTATTTTTTATTCAGAAGTGGAAACAGCTTCCATTCATACTAAATTAGATTAAATTAATCAAATGTATTTTGCTCAAATTTTGCCAGGAGGCTGTTGAGGTGCAAACCAAGCAGTCAATCTTAAAGCTCTGTTCTCAGTGATATTATTTGAAACGTTTGGTAACAAATGTCTTTAGCAAATCTGTTGGGAAGAACAATTTCAGAAACAGTTCAACTCTGAATACTTGCAAGGCAGGGCATGCTTTGTGTAACAAAACAAAACACTAATGAAACAAAAATGACTTCATGATGATGTTATCTCTTTGTTATTCTCCATCCGAACCACAACCGGCAATCCTTCACCAGTGCGGCTGCATGACAGCATCTCAGAGGAAGGTCACCATTACCTCATCTTTGACTTGTAAGTTTCTCTGACCAACCATATCAGATAAAAGGGTTTAATACAGTACAAAACATAAACTCAAATACTGCTGTAGGTTAACATAGCCCCACGAGAGTGAAAAACATGATTTGTTTTCAGAAATGGATAAATATTTTTGCTTTCCTCTGCTAATGTCTGGTTTTGTGGGGGAAATGGTAATAAAGGGTTTTTTTTTTGCTATAGCGCAGGGTGGAGACAATAGATATCTTTCTTCATATTGAAATAATTCACCTTCATAAAACCATTGTCTTCTTAAAATTGCTTGCGGTTGAAAATAAGTATAGGGGTGTCTCTTCTACTTCAAGCATTTCAGTCTCCCGGGGATTTTCATTAGAAGTAACAGATCGTTTTACCACGTTTGCACATGCTCCTTCTTCTTCTGACACTAAAACTCAGCATAGACATTCAGGTTGTTCTGACCCAGTATCTTGTCTCACTCATTTGAATTTTGGTTTTCCTAAAACATTCAAAACTCCTCAAAAATCCACATAGACGAACATTATAGCAGCCACAAAGAAGCTGCTCCCTCACTTCCCAGCCTAAATATATGTAAAGTTACTGGGGTCAAGGCATCATTGAACTCTATTTAGTTTCATTGTATGGATAAAAATACACTGCGATATTAATGCATAAAAAAAATTAATGATTTTAATGAAAATGCCACCTATTAGTCAAAAGTAGCAATACTTATTTGTATTTGTATGTAATTTGTAATCAGTCATATTTAAGATTTGTAATGGTTTTTTTAAGACAAGGCTGCAATATTTGTTCAAAAATACTGAAAAACTGTAATATTGTGAAATATTATTTAAATTTAAAATAAAATGTTCTATTTGAATATACTTTACACTATAATTTACTTCTGTGACGCAAAGCAGAATTTTTATCAGCCATTACACCAGTCAAATCTTTCCTAACAATATAATAATTATAATAATATCAAAAGTCTTTACTATCACTTTTTATCAATCCTTTCATAAAAAAAAAAAAAACTGAAACAGCTGTGTATATAATTTATTAAATATTTCTATTTTGAATAAATGCTTAACTTTCTATACAAAAAAACACATCAGAGGTTGCAAAAAATATTAAGCAGCACAACTGTTTCCAACATTGATAATAAATCATCATATTAGAAAGATTTCTGAAGGATCACGTGACACTGAAGACTGGAGTAATGATGCTGAAAAAAATAACTTAAATGTTAAATTATATAAGAGAAAATAAGAAAACCCTTATTTTAAATTGTAATAATATATTTTTTTCTGTATATTTTATCAAATAAATTCAGTCTTTATACTTTAAAAAACATTAAAATTATATTGTATGTAAAAATTAATTATATGCAATCTTATTTTTTCCACTGATGTGCTTGACCCCATAATTGTTACAGTATATGATTTATTTATTTCTGTACTGTCAGTTGTTTCTCTTCCAAAGCTTTGGGCAGGCACTGCCTCCCTTGCCTCACTCCTGGTATACACTGCTGGAAATTGTTAGAAGACAAATTAAGTCAACTATTCAAAAGGGAAAAGGTGAAGAGTTCACAGAGCCAGAAGTTTTGAAGAATAAACAACTGTCTCAAGTCCAATCATACTTTAACTAGTGCCATTACTTTCTCATTTTACTCATTTGTGTTATTCAGAGTAACGGGCGGTGAGCTGTTTGAAGACATTGTTGCCAGGGAATATTACAGCGAAGCAGACGCCAGGTGGGTGGGCTATCAGCACAACACAAATGGACTGTATGCATAAAATCAGTACACAAATAATGGACAATATGCAAATACATTAAAAGCACACTAACTCAAAATAGTCAAAAGTTAAGTCTCCTTGACAAGAGCCAGATAACTCACAAATTTGTCCAAAACCAGCCAAAACTGTCATATACTTTTAATCATTGCATTCGTTTAGTAATGCAAAATATCGCTTTTTTATTATTATTTTACAGCAAGCAAAATAAATCAAATTAACTGTACAACTGACATATCAATATATACTGTATATATGCACAGTATATATAGAGCACATAGTCATGTGTTGAAATCCTGTGGCCAGTATATTCCAATGCACTGTATTTGAGTAAAACCCTTTTTCTCCCTCCCCCTCTCCCTCTCTTCTCTCTCTCTCTCTCTCTCTCTCTCTCTCTCTCTCTCTCTCTCCCCTCTCCTCTCTTTCTCTCTCTCTCT
>QVTF01024574.1:30000-45682 GCA_003573665.1 Oxygymnocypris stewartii | reverse complement strand
TATTAAATGTGCTGAGCAATTAAGAGGAAACGGCACATTTGCAAACACCTTAACATTGTTTCATTCTCCTATACCTGAATTTTCCTGTTTTCCACAATACTGTGAGTGCCATTCCTTTATAGTCATTTGCATGTGACCTTTAATTTAAATGTCTGGAAAGATTGAACGGCAGAGGGTTGCTATTATTTGAGGAAAGGGACTCTAGGCCAACATCCTCTATCCCTCCTCCCTTTCCGAATTCTGATAGAAAAATTGACTATTTCATTGATTAAAGCCAATCACCATTAGACATATTTTAGGTTATATTCACAAATGATATTCAATAAGGACAGAGATACAATATAGCATATTATAATAGACAAATAAATGCAACTTATAAAAAATGAATGCATACAACGTTTTGTTTTTTGATAATCTTCAGTGACCAGCACTATAACCCAAATAATTATAACCTCTAATGTAGAAAAAAATCTAAAAGTTGCATCATTGTAGCTTATTATCCATAAATAGTATTGGTCTAGCAGTATTAGTAGCATAAAGGTAAATATAAAAGTGTGCATATTAGCAACTTTTACTACCACAGTCACAGTTTTGTATCTTTTTCTGAGTGTATCTGAGATTCTAAGCATAAACAAAAGCTGAATTTAATGCTAAAATCATCTTCACTGCTGAGAAAAAGAGCCAAAAAACCCCAAGGCTTGAGTCCATAACTATTGTGTTATTCATGTATAACTGAGCCAAGGCTGACAGTCTTATGTAAAACCACATAGGCTAGCAAATGTAGTTTTCATCTGTACAAAAGCATTGATTTTAAAGGTTTTTAATTTAATTAATTTTTTAATTGTCTTTGCCACGTACACCCTTAAACATGAGACAACACACAGACACACACATATTAGTCTTCCACCCAACATTTGCAGTCATTAGAAGCCAATGATAGATTATTGATTGATTTTATCTTAATCGACAATAATACAAGGTTTTTGGTTATCTTTCTTACAGGAATAAACTGGAAACTGACAACGGCTTAAAATAATAGTTCACCTACAAATGAAAATTCTCTAATGATTTACTCATGTTGTTGTAAACCTCTGCATTTCTTTCTTCTGCAGAGGATATTTTGAAGAACAAAGAACAGAATTTTCATTTTTGAGGGGGACTATCCATTTAAAACAAGTGAATCAGCCGTATTTTATGTCTATTGTCTCTCTGCTTCTCTGTACATTACCTCATCTTGTTGGCAGATTGACCACACCCATTTCTTCATCCATTAATCTGCATTTTGAATGGCACTGTAAATCAAACTGTAGCCCCGCCCACCTCCCCATCATTGCACTGAAGGAGCCTCCCTCCACCTCAACCATCAAATACAGATCCTGTGGTTTCTGTCAAGGGGTTGGCGAGTGTGCGATCACCATGGATACATCCAAATGAAAGATGACAGAGTGGATGCTGTTAATTACTCTAAAAGAAATTAAACGGAGGGGAATCAAGCTTTGAAATGTGAGTGGAATTTAAGTAGTCACGTTCTGTAATAAGGTGATCTTCCATAATAGATCAGTCTCACTGCATTAAATAAACAGTTGACCCTTGAGAGGGAGAGACACAACTAGAACACAGTCATCTAAACAAAGTTGATTCATCTGTATTCCCTTGATGCCACTGACAGCCTTTAAAAAAGATGCTGCCACATGAATGAAACACACAACAGAGGTCCTTACAGCTTTTAAATATATATGTTTTCATTTAACATCACATATTGCCCAACATACTAATTTTGTATAGCCGGTTCTGAGGTGTCTGTAAGGCACTCATCCACAGGAATGAGTTCTGTGAACTTTGGGGCTTTTGATGTCAGTATTGATTCAGCTACAAAGCGGTAAGAGCCTTATCAGAACTCACGCAGAGGATTGCTAAGAGCCCATACTAAGAGTCTATCTGTGACCGATAGGAGCAGGATGGGGGTGGTTTGTGCAAATCCTTGCAGGGCTTAAATTGACAGCTGAGCACATATAAAGTGGACATCAAAATAAGGAATAAACCGAATCTAAACCAGCAAAATATGCTTGTGTTATATAGAGATACAGATGCTTTATATATGTTAAAATCAATGCAAAGACAATATACTTATAAATTAAAATTTTATGTATGTCACAACTAAAACATTATCAAATTAGTTTTTGATTGGAGATTAAATAACCATCGAGGAATGGACCAATGGGGAATGCTTATTACGGATATGTGAAAAATCTACTACATAGCTAGCAAATTTAGATTTGCAGCTGTGGAACAGAGTTCATTTTGAAGAGGTGTTTGCAAAGAAAATCTAAAAGTCTTTGCCACTCATGGCCTTAAAAATGAGATAACACACTCACACACACACACACATTAGTCCCCATACAATATTTTCAGTCATTAGAAGCTAGTGATAGATTATTGATTGATTTTGTCTTAATCGCCAAAAATACTTGAAGATATTTGGTTATCTTTCTTACAGGAATAAACTATAAACTGAAAATGGCTTAAAAGAATACTTCACCTAAAAATGAAAATTCTGTAATTATTTACACGTTGTCGTAAACCTGTATGCATTTCTTTCTTCTGCAGAGGATATTCTGAAGAACATCAATATTTTAATACGTACTCATTTCAAAATTATGCTAAAGTGTACTTTTTTTCACAAGAGGTCTCGTTTTCCCCAGTGGTCATTTTATCTCCAGTCATCTCCAAAAAGACCCGAAAAAAGTACACTTTAGCATACTTTTTAAAATGAGTATTATACGGATATATCAAGGTGCAAAGTTGAATGTAATGTTTTAAGACACTTAACTAAACTGTTATTTACAATCAAATGTAGTCATTGAACTTTAGTGTTTTTGAGAGTTCTAAGTTTTCTTAAGTGGGACTAAATCACATCTTTATATTTAATTTCATAACTCAAATTATCTTTAAAATATGGTTAAAATGTATTGCTGAATGCCAAAACAAGCATTTATGGTAAACTAATGAAACGTGTTCCTGTATTAAATATATTTGTATAAAGACATTTAAATTAGAGGTGGGCATAGATTAATTTTTTTAATCTAGATTAATCTAGATTAATTTTGGAATTAATCTAGATTAATCTAGATTAAAATGGCTCATTTGAATTCTGCTGAAGGCATTCAGAATATGTGTGCTACCCAATAATGACTAAAAGTAAGGTCTTTGAAGAACGGGTTTCTCAAGCCAGGTGGCGCATTAGACCAGGGGCTCATCCTCCTGTTTCCAAAATGCATCACAACTTTATCTCTTCCCGTCCCAATACCACGAAAAAACTGGAGGAAAATCCCGTTCCACTCCCGGAAGAATGACTCCCATTCCCCCCCACTCCCGTGTTGTTGTTTTTTTTTTTTTTTTGCCGATAACGGTCAATTACAGTACAAATATAGTACAGATCACAGCGTGCGCACCTTATTAGTTGAATACAACCCCAAATGTCGTTTTTTGTTATTATATTGAACTGAAAGCCATCTTATGCAGTGTTGCAACAGATTAAATTTCATGTAAATCATCCATGCTAACACACACGTCTTCTATTTTTATTTTTTAGACATTTCACTCTCTATAGATATATTTTTCAAAGACGGAGTTTCTCGCTCAAGTTCACATGAGACCTAAAGCGCATCCTGTTTGCTTAAAAGCGCAACGTTTCGTTGTTTATTCTGAGTGCACACAAATAACGTAGTCTTTACAGATTCGAAAGCTGTATTAGGCTACTTTTATCTGTATGACCAAGAATGACGGAGATTTTAAGAGCAAGTGAGCGCACCGGAGCCTGTCCTGCAGCAAACGCGCTTCCACACAAACACTTCAATAGCGCACATTTCTCTAGGTTAACATCATATTGAGCGGCCATGTAAAGTTGCTACTACATACAATCTTGTCAGATGAAAAGCCATATTTGAGGGTTGATGAATGATAGGTGACCGTTTGGATGTTCCTGCCCGATTTGTATTACCACATAGACCAGCCGTTAACAATCTGTCCATCACGGACTGCGAGCCTCTAGTTCGAAGACTCGTTCTCAGCCCCTACAGTGCCCAATTCCGGCTAGGTATACTCCGCGCTAAAATATCAGGGTGAAAGTCATCATAGCTTGCGTAGTATAGACCCAGCTCCCAACCCAACTTTGAGAATAGATTAACGGCGATATTTTTTTTATCGCCGATAAGGAGTCTCGCGTTAACGCAGCACGTTAACGCCGATAACGGCCCACCACTAATTTACATATAAATACATGCATAAATATATTTGTAAGTTACACATTTGTAATGATGACGTTGCAGTTATAACATTATACCTGTTGTTCAAAGTTCACTTTTAACACGAGTGTTAAAAGAAACACACTGTAGTCATTAAAGTGTGCTCTCCTTAAGTAAACACTTAAGTGGCCTTTTATTTCGCTATTATCTTCAAGTCAGTATTTAACACAATATGTAAATGTTTTATTAACACTTGACAGTAAAACTAATTAAGCACACATTTTTGTCTCAAGGGACGTGATAGCCCTGGTGTTTTGTGCTTTCACCCATCAGCTAGCCTAAAGCTATAGGGCAAGGATCAATGTATTCAATCTCATGGACATTGGAATCTTCACCTGGAGTTGAGCAATGACAACAAAATTCACTGTGTGATAAATCAGTGGTTTGTTACAAAGACAACCCTTTTTCTCTAATTCAACCCTGAGGGCAGCGTTTGTAGCTGTACCAGCCCATACAATAATGAAGTGCATCTAAATAAGACTCTATTATTAATATTTAAAGATAAGATTCTGTATCTGAAATATATGCTGTCTCTTTACATATAATTTTGTTTGGTATATCAATTACTATGAATGTTTTGTATAGACCTTATCAATGGAATCATTGTCCAACACAGATGGACCTGGTAAGAGGCACAGTGGGATTGTGTTTCTGGCCAGAAGAACATCAGAATACCCCACAGAGGAACTATACATCCACACTGCCTGCCATTAACCCATTCAATTAGCTTCCACCAGAGGGTTCTGCTAATTATCTTAATTGCATCTTTAATGATCTGAGTCCTTTAAAACAACGAGTGAAGCAATAAATACTACACTGACACCAAGATTTAAGAAACACACTATCATTAGCTAAGCCAACATTGTTCAGCAAAATATTTTTGCATTACATTATGATTATGTAATGTAGGAAGTCTGAAATGTGCTCATTTGTTTTATTTGAAAAAGAGAAAGCAGACTACTCTGCTGAGGATTTCCAGACTAATATATTACATATTTAATGATTTATCATTAGGGAAAATTTGAATTAAATTAATATGTAATATTACTATTAGCCATAATATGCTGTTTAATATCAGCTTTCATCAGCACCCACCACACATTATTTTCCAAACAAAGTGGCACCCATGTTTTATGGTGTTTCTAATAACAGTTTTTTTGATGTGCAAATGTATAGCTGAAAGTGAGAAATACTAGGTTAAATACTAGGTGGGCAAAAATATATCCTTGATAAACTATATCTGCATCTTCATGTTCTCTGACCCAATATTTGACATATCCCTTCCTTTTATAGCTACTTTATCTCTCTCTGTCTTGGACGATTTATTGATTTTTTTTATTTGTTTTGTTTTGTATAATTCCATCTCTAGTTACATTTGTATAAATCCATTACAAGTTACATTCAGAAACAGACATATTTTCCATCAAAACACTGTTTGATTTGCGCACCATCAAGATAACACTGATAAACTAATTTGAACAATTGTAAAGAATATAGAAAGGATTGAAAGATTAAAACATCAATGCTGAGTGCGAATGACAAAAATGGAGATACACAATCAATAAGCCTGGCAGATGTGCTGATATGTATTAGCTAAAACAGATTAATTCATACACACACCTGTCATACTTGTATTTATGCTGAACTGTGCCTCATCCTGCTTCATTGTCATGGAAAGTCTGGTAGAACTAGAGCAAACAGTTTCACACTGTCTCTCCAATATGACACGGACCACTGGGAATCAGACCCTCTGTTTACCTGTGCCGTGTTAGGTCATTATTCCTCCCCATCAGTATTCAGAAAGCGATGCTCAGATTACGAACAATATTACCCAATTCAGTTTAGAGAAACACACAAAACATAGAGACCCTGTTATAGAGCATTTAGCTTTTGCAGTGATGCATTATGATCTTCTTATAAACATCTCTAGAGGAGCACAGAACTAAAGGCATGAGTTTCTTAACTTTGAATGGAGACATCCACCAATCAAAATTTACTAAAGTCCTGTTTTCTGTGTAAGAAAATGACAAAGCACTCCGCAAATGGTGATTGAGCTCTTACTGAAAGGTCATACATTTTTTTTTGATTCGTAAAGGATTCGTTGAACATGATGGATTGGATTCATTAATGACACATATGAAGACTCACCAGATCAATCTAAATGGTAAACTGGCATCATTGTCATCATTTTGCAGCTCAGTGCTCATAAAGCCTATTAATTTGTGCTCAGAAACGATCGTATATCATTTAATGAAGATAGTATGCAGCTTCAACATGACATAAACATCAGTCACTGTTCAACACGGTTTGTAGACAGGAACCCTTTTGTAGTATTTAACACGGCAAAAAGCTAATTAATCTTACGAAATCAAAATAAGAGATTTGTAGCTTTCAGTCCATGTCTATTAGCTTTGCAGCCATTTCTATGTTAGTGTACCTATAAATTCATAGTTGACCAAATTTTTTTATCGGATTTCTTGATTTTTGTTCATCAGATGGCTGTGTAAATTTAAGTGTAGTCACCAAATATGCCCCATATCATATATTTGTAACAACTTATTTCCAAGTCAAGGCTACAAATGTATTGCTCTTTATACCCTGGTTGTCCCAAAAGCCTTCCAGGGAAATTTGCTGTTGTTTATGGCCAATAAGGGCCCAGCATTCCTCAGATCATTAAACTGCAGGACTGTCATGGAGCAGCCTGTGCCTTGCATGGACTTGAAAAGTTTTGTAAAGCTCCATGGGAGGAGGAGACGGCACAACATGTCATGTGGCTAGTCATTGATGCTGCTAACATTTGCAGCTAGTGTCTTCCATCACGCATCCTAGCCAACATCCTGTGGAAATGTATTAAACATCAAATAAAATCTCTTTCCTCCAGGCACAAAAGGGTACTGTCCACCATGAAGGGCAGGTACCATGCAAAGCTGACGACAGTGTGGTCACTTATCTCCTACATTTTCCACCGTGATTAAAATTGTTTGCATGACTACTTTGTACTAAAAACAGAAAAGCTTTACTTTTGCATCTTTGAAACATTTCACATACAATGTGAAAATAATCCCGCATTATTTTCCTACTGATTATTGTCATGCTTCCTTCATATTCCGCTGTAAATAAATGAAAAAAAAATTGTGGGTCTGCTCTCCCAATTTAATTTACAATATAAACCATGTATAATTCTCTGTAATACACTAAGATTCTTTCACTTTCTCCTCAAATCCTCATGTCTTTTTTAAGGTTTGTTTTCACACTGATGCTGTCAAATGTAATTGTTACGAAATATAGACATATATTACCATAATTATATTTAACATGTCCATAATATTGCTGTGGATAAAGGTGAGTCTTTAGGAGTTATTCATGGTAGGTTGAAAGGAATTTGTTAATTGCTTTTAAAAACTTTTACATTTCCTGTTAAGGATCAATGGTTGAAGGCTGAGTAAAATAATGTCACCGTATTATGCCCAGTTATTGAAAATACTTATTGCTTTCAAAGTGTGAACCTTTGCTGATTGTTTACCATGTAAACAGAAGTTACTTCCATAATGTATGCAAAGTATCATGGGGTTTAGGAAAAAGTTGGATAGGACTGACCACAAAATATGTATTCGCATGATGTCACCGTGTTCACCAAATTCAAGTGTTACACAGCTAACTGTTTTCAAAAACTTGGAGTTTGAAACCTATTTTCAGCTTACGTTTTCAGGCTCCCAGAATGCTGCTGTTGTTTAAAACAAATAGTCAAAATTAATCAAACAAATTCAGCTTTTATTTGAAGATGGTGTCAGCCAAACACCATCATTTAATTAATTAAAATTAAACTAAAGTAATACTTTTTTTTCTTTGCTCACATTTGTATATTGTGAAGTTTCTGGCTGGTGAAGAGCCTTTTCTTTCACATTGAAATAAAATAAGATTTACCAGACGCTTTTATCCAAAGCGACTTACAGGCAATACATTTTTTAGTCAGTACATGTGTTCCCTGGGAATCAAACCCACAACCTTTGTGCTGCTAACGCAATGCTCTTCCACTGAGCCACAGGAACACTGGAGATGATTCGTTTACCAAATCATTGCTAAAGAAAAGTAGTCATTGCTAGATGTAAAAAACAACAACAACTATCGACTGGCAGGCTGCTATGTTTTTGAAGTCTAAGTATTAGAGCAGTATTAGAGGATATTATAGGACATTCAAGAAATAAAGCACATAGCAATTTTTCCACATGGTTGCAGAGTTATAAGGGTTTTTCAGTTGTAGCGCCCACCTACTGGCAGAGTTGTATGAAACTTCCTTGTGCCCTGCTGTCTATGGGTCTCAAGTTTTGTTAAGTTTGCATTCAGAAGATATGGGCCAGCTTGTAAAAATAGCCATCATGTGTCCAAGTAATTAACATATGTGATCCTGGACCACAAAACCAGTCTTACGTGTCAATTTTGCGAAATTGATATTTATACATCATCTGAAAGCTGAATAAATAAACTTTTCATTGATGTATGGTTTGTTAGGATCGGACAATATTTGGCTGAGATACAACTATTTTAACATCTAGAATCTGAGGTTGCAAAAAAATCTAAATACTGAGAAAATCGTCTTTAAAGTTGTCCAAACTAAGTGCTTAGCAATGCATATTACTAAACAAAAATGAAAGTTTTTACATATTTCGGTAAGAAATGTAATAAATATCTTCATGGAACATGATCTTTACTTAATATTCTAACAAATTTTGGCATAAAAGAAAAATCGATAATTTTGACCCATACTGTAACAAGGAGTCAGCAGATTAAGGATCAATGTGCAGTTTATTTAACAGCAGAACAACACAGACAAGCAGCCGTAAAGGTGAGCTAAGGACGTGAACAGTACAGGCTAAGATCGGGGCAGGCGACATAGAATCACAGTCCAGCAAACAGATGCAGGTCAAGGCAGGCGGCAGAGAGTCCAGAAACAGTCCAGGTCACAACATAATAAACAATCCACAATGAAGAAACACCAGAAATGATCACTTTGGCAAATCAAGACTTCGCAAGGATGAATGTGTGTGGTGTGCTTATATGGAGAGGGTGTAATGATTAGCAGGTGTGTGTGCAATCAGTCCCAGGTATGTGGACTGATGGGAAATGGAGTCCGAATGAGAGTCTGTCAATACTCTGGTGAGTGTTCCCTCTGATGGTGCGGAGGAGGCGGTACGGGAGCCTCACTTGTGACAGAAACACAACCCCCCCCAACCCCCTGCGAGTGGCTCCTAACGCGAGGAAGTTGTCAACGCAGGGGTCTACCACGTGGTCGAGGGGGGGCGGTCTCTCCGGATACGTCCTATGAAACTCTTCTATGAGAGTGGGGTCGAGGATGTCTTCTGACGTGACCCAGGATTGCTCCTCCGGTCCGTACCCCTCCCAGTCAACCAAATACTGGAGTACTCTACCCCGGTGCCGGGAATCGAGCAGTTTTTGAACTTGGTATGCCTCCTCGCCGTCGACCATGATGGGTGGGGGATTATGGACCTCAACTCCCTCCTCCGGCTCTCCTCTCGGACCATCAGCAGGTTTCAGCAGAGACACATGAAATGTGGGAGAAATACGGTAATCAGCGGGCAAGTCTAAACGAAATGAAACTGATGTAATTGGTCTTAGAATCTGGAAAGGACCCACATACCTAGGACTGAGTTTTCTGCATTGAAGTCTGAGATATATATCCCGGGTGGACAGCCAGACCTACTGTCCAGGGAACGTATTGGGTTTGAGGGCGATGATGACGATTGGCTTGTTCCTCCTGTCTTTTTACCACACGTTGAAGATGGATGTGTGCCCGGTTCCAAGTCTCTACGTTGGAGCCATTCAGTGACAGAGGGAAGATTTTATGGTTCCCCTGACCAAGGAAAACAGAGGTGGTTGATAGCCCAGGATGCATTTGAAGGGAGTTAAGCCGGTTGCTGGTTTCTGAAGGGAGTTTTGTGCATACCTGGCCCACATGAGGTATTTGCTCCAATCTGCTTGGTTCTGTTTTGACAATATGTTCTCAGGAAACGAGTCAGTTCTTGGTTTAGGCGTTCAGTCTGTCCATTGGATTGAGGATGGTAACCGGAAGTAAGACTGTTCATGTTAAGATGTTCATGATGTTCATGTTAAGTTGTTTGAAGAATGAAGACCAGACTCTAGATGTGAATTGAGGGCCACGGTCCGATACAATATCCTCTGGGAGATAAAAGCGAAAGATGTTCTTGCACAGGATTTCGTCTGTATCAAATGCTGTGGGGAGCTTTGTCAGGGAAATCAAGGGACATGCTTTGGAGAATCGATCAATTACAGTTAATACAGTGGTGTTACTTTGAGAAATGGGGGAGGTCTGTGACAAAGTTCGATGGTGATATGGGACCAGGGGTGTTGAGGAATGGGTAGTGATTGAAGCAGACCTGCGGGTAGTTGTCATGGAGATTTGGATGTATTGCAAGCGGTGCAGGCATTAACAAATGTGATCGTATCTGTGGACATGGCAGGCCACCAAAATTGGTTCTTAGTAGTTGGATAGTAGCATTTATACCAGGGTGAACTGAGCTGGGGGAGTTGTGCACCTGATGCAAGAGTTTATCCCGGAGAGATTTAGGAGCGTAAGGGAGTTCAGGTGGACAATTCGGTGGAGGAGGATTCTGCCTGTTAATTTAAACAATTTCTGTCATGATATCCCACTGTACTGGTGCAACGAGCAAAGTCTCAGAGATAATGTTCTCCTCGATCTTAGGGTAATTAGTTTTGATCTGTCTGTCTGGATAGAGCATCGGCCTTGATATTCTTGGTGCCTGGGCAGTAAGTGACTGTGAAATTGAATCTTGTAAAGAACATTGCCCAACTTGTTTGCCTAGGATTCAATCGTTTGGCAGAATGTAAATATTCTGTAAATATAAGTTTTTGTGGTCAGTCAAAACAGTGAACGGATGTTTGGCTCCCTCTAGTCAGTGACGCCATTCCTC
Organism: Oxygymnocypris stewartii; assembly: GCA_003573665.1. NCBI lineage: Eukaryota > Metazoa > Chordata > Actinopteri > Cypriniformes > Cyprinidae > Oxygymnocypris > Oxygymnocypris stewartii. Next base: position 34,410 of record QVTF01024574.1, on the reverse strand, counting down.
TAGAGCTGCCTTCATGGCTAGAACCTCACGATTGCCCACATCATAATTCCGTTCGACTGAGGATAGTTTCCTTGAATAAAAAGCACAGGGGAACATTTTGGCTGGATTACCTTGACGTTGTGACAATACTGCTCCAATTGCCGTGTTAGAAGTATCGACTTCCACAACGAAGGGATACTGGGATCGGGATGATGGAGGATTGGTGCGGATGTGAATCTTGTCTTGAGTTCCTGAAAAGCTAGTAAGGCTTCAGGGCTCCAGGTGAGATGAAAGGTGGAATGTTTTGTCATGGTAGTTAAAGGAGCAGCGACTGTGCTGAAATTTCTTATGAATCGTCTGTAGAAGTTAGCGAATCCTAGAAATTGCTGTAACATACAATGTATTTTTGGCTATTGCTACAAATATACTCCAGCGACTTAAGACTGGTTTTGTGGTTCAGGGTCACATATAACATGCATGTTAAGAAGAAATGTAAAAAGTATGGCATTAACAGCTACAGAGTTCATAAATGAAGCATTGAACATTTGTCGAATACAAATTTTAAGATCAAATTTGAATTTTTTGGTACATTTTTATATATTGTATAATAATATACAAAAACACTATTATACAATAATTGTACAATTAGTTAATAGTCAAGTTCTTTACAAACTATTCTGGCATGAGTACACAAATAAACCACAACATTAACACTGATATTATAACATTTAACAGAAGCATATGTGTGTGAAAGAATGTGAGCTGTCTTCCCAATGCTTCAACATGCTTTGTGGAAATGCATGCATCAGCCGATTCTAGGGAGCACTGAAGGAACACTGGCGAGCTTAGACAATCAAATTCGAGGGCCGAAACTAATCATTGCACAATGTGAAATATGAGATAATTTGACCACAGTTGTTGTGAAAATATTTACATTCCTATATAGCGTAAATTGTGTACTAGATAATTGACTACATAGCTGCACTACAGAACTACATTTCCTAATAGGCATTTTCTCACTACTGAAGTGTAATCCAGGATGCTGGAAGGCCCAGTGCAGTGTGGTTGGTGATTCAGATTAAACTGTATCTCCCATAGGGCGCCTCTCTGAGAGCTTAATTAAGTCGTTGGACCCTGGCAATGACGAATGCCTCTTAACACGAGCATGCTAAGACACCGGTCACCGCTGCCCTTTAGCTGTACATCTTCCGTTGAGCAAAATACCACCATAGCATCCATAATTGTTTTCTTCCAATTCCCTTCTCCTTAGTGCACAACCAAAATTTGATCAATAATGCCACAATGTTTTGAGTTAGAGAATCTAGTCTTTTCCAGGGCATCTTGTATATTTTCTCATGCTTAGAGCATGACAGTGCAACACGACTGTTGGTGGGATCTTTCTGGATCCTCCCTCGGCTCTTTTGGTGTTTCCGAGCATCGGTCTATTCATCACCATCGCAAGCCTCCTGTTCTGCTCTGTGTCTTCCTTCATCACTGCAGCTAATTAAAGAGCTCGGAGGTCTGCTACTGTTTCCACTGCCTTGTATTACCATTAATTACTATGACATCTCAGATCCTCGGCATAGCAGCACTGTGATTCATGGCGCAGTGTGTCGGAGTAAGAGACTTATCTTGCACACTCACACACACTCCTGTACATATGCATGGATGCACTCACACATACACACACAAACATAATAAATCAGGTTCTACTGAAGACTGATGGCCCACAATGTAACACCATAGATCAATTAAGCATGCAGAGAACTGGAAAGATAATCTCTGAATATAGAGTTAGCTTTTCATCCTCTTTTAAAGCAAACATCATATTTTGAGATTACACAAACAAATAAAGGCCCTAATTGAATAGGAATATATATATACATATTTGAGCATTTTTTTATTAAATTCTGTGTAACAGCACACCAAAAATAGGACTGTTTTTATTAACAGTATATTCTACTGCTGGAATGCTGTTGAATGTTAGAAGTGTGACAGAATATTGAGTGTGATCTTCCTGTGACTGAGGTCACTCCGTGTTTCACTTCTGGGTCACAGGACTGATGGAAGATACACATCAAAGTATGAGCTCAAAGCAAAGGACTCAACATCAGCTGTGTGTTTCAGACCAGTTCCACAGGTTTGATATTTTAGAAAAAGGTTTTCTGCCTTTCAGTTTTATTTATTTATTGGAATATAGTATGTAAAAAAAGAAAGAAATCATTTGTGCTCAAAAGATGAAATGTTAAGTGGCTTTGGATAAAGGTGTCAGCCAATGCAAATTTAACACACGTAAATAAAAATGTATTATTTTATTATTATTAAATTAATAGTTTTGTTCAACAAGGACAAATTAAATTGATCCAAAGTGACAGTAATGACATTTATAATGTTATTAAAGATATTGATTTCAAATAAATTCTGTTTAAAAAATCACCAGGGTGTCCACAAAATATTAGGCAATACAACTGTATTCAATATTGATGATAATAAAAAGGAACTTTTCTTGAGCACCAAAATCAGCATATTAGAATGATTTCTGAACAATCATGTGAAACTGAAGACTGGAGTAATAATGCTGAAAATTCAGCTTTGCCATCAAGGAATAAATCACATAAAATATATGCAAATAGAAAACGGTTTAAAAAAATGTAATAATATTTGAAACTATTACAGTTTTCATGTATCTGCAATCCAATAAATGCAGTCTTGGTGCATGAGCAAAATAGACTAATAAAAACAAATCACAAACCAAACCTTTTGAATGGTACTGTACATACACATAAACATTCGTTTCTATTTATGTTTATTTTTATTTATGTATTTGTCTGATTATGTATTTCAAAGGGCAACATATGCCATCTTCATAATCATTGCTCAAGTGAAGTGTATAGCCTACCTCATGCTGTCTTTCTAAAATAGAATTATCCTCTGATACCCATTCTGTTGTCTGTGATGCCTGTGAATGAGTCTAAAATGGAACTGTATAGATGTCCCTAATCTAATGGAGACATGATCGGGCTAAGTACAGCCGTTTTCTCTAAATGGACACAGCCACTGTCGCAGAGAGAGGGGGTGAATCTTATGGCTGTGTGGTAGAGAGGGGGATTGCGGAAGAAAGAAAGAGAAGAATACAGTAGTAGCGTTTTGCTCAGGCCCAAGAGTAGATAAGCAGCACCCAGGGAATTGGTTTGTAAACATTGTCAGTGATTGACACGACACCCCAGCCTGTGGGGAACTTTACATTTTATTATCGCCCTGTAAAACTGCATTTTACAGATCCACATGCTGCTGGAGCGGTGTGTGCGGGAGGTATACGGTCGAGGGTGGTGCACTTGAAGCCTGTTTTGATCGGTCCTCACTAAATATCTTCCCAATTTTCACAGGTCTGGGTGAGCTTTGAAGAAAATTGAGCAGATTTGAGCAGACGAAGAGCCCCTCAGGAGGAATTTGAGAGTGTTTGAGGATTAGGAGGTTTTTATTCTCAGCATAAGGCCCGGTTGAAGAAGTATCTGATGCCTCAGGAGGTGAAGCTCAGGCGAGCATTCCAGTAAATAGAGATTCCGAAGATAAAGAGTTGAACTGACAAGCTTATGGACTTGGACAAAGTGAGCTGGCGTACACTTCAGCTTTTATGCAAAGCAAATAATATTCTGAAATGTAGGGAGGGAAGGAAAGTTTTCATCCTCTCATGTGTTAATCCAGAATCAATCAAATAATCAAAGCGTAAGGGTGTGTTTGATGAATGCTCAACCTCAATGTTGACACTTAAAAAACTGTCTTTATGGCTTAAAAGGTTTTATAGCCTAGTCCATGTCTGAATACACAACGATGAGCTCAATCACAGTAAAATGTGAAGAAATGAGGAATCAATTTAAAAATAAACCACGGTCGACATCTAGTGGTAATATTGGTGTTGCAGGTTTAAAGTGTTTATTCTTCTCTCCAAAAGGTGTCGCTATTTCTCAATGTGATATAAGCTTGCAATTTTATTTTTAGAGAAAAATATTCTAATGGTACGGAATCAGTGGAGTAACAACAACATCCTTTTGAGCAATGTGGAATAATATGAATTTAATTTTAATACACACACTATTAAAATATATATTTAAAAAAAGTAATACATTAAAGCAATAGGAAAGGGTAATGCTTTAGTTTAGGAACCAATTCTTTCTAGTTACTTCTTATTAGCATGCATATTACTAACATATTGGATGTTTATTAGCACTTGAAAAGCACGTTATTGCCTTATTCTGCATGACCATATATTAGATGCCTTAAACCTATTAACCTACTAACTATTAATAGCAGCAAATTAGGAGTTTATTAAAGCAAAATTTGTAGTTAGTTAGTTAATAGTGAGAATTAGTCCCTAAACTAGAGTGACCAAGGAAGAAAAGAAAATGTCACAATCAAATAGACAGTGTTGGG
>QVTF01024574.1:0-27500 GCA_003573665.1 Oxygymnocypris stewartii | reverse complement strand
GCTAAACTCTGCAGGACACCGGCCCTCCAGGGCCGAAGTTGTCTATCCCTGGTTTAATCTGTTTTGATCTATCACGTAGTTCTGTTGTCAGGTTTACCGGTTTCGCTGCAATTTGGGAAGCACTACAGGTGAACACTTACAGGTGAACTTCGGAACAGCAGTGTATGAAATACCGATATGAGCAAAATTAGTGATATCGTACCATTTGAAATATAATAGATACCGGTATTTTTCCAGTACCGGTATACCGCGCATCCCTAATTTAATTTAATCTTATTGTAATTGGTTTTACATTTTTTTAAACATAATACTTATACGCCCTTATACTCCAATTGTATTTGCCAGTTTGAAAACCCATGTAGTAGTGGACTGGAGGTGGTTTGATTATGTTTGGTTTATTATTTTTCCAGTATTTATGGTAAAACACAGCGAATGCTTAAGAGGCTTTGAGTCCTTCATTATCTGCGAAGCTTGAAGGACAACAATTTAGAAAGCATTTCCATTAAATATTAAAATTGTTATGTTCTAGCTCTCTAAAGAGCATTAGCACCACCTTTCTGTGACATCCTTTATGAAACCAAGATCATGTATGAAGTAGGACAGTACCAATGTAGAACCCTTTCGGGGTCATTCTATTAAAATGTTCATGTTCTTGCCCTCTAGAGAGCATTATCCCCACTGTAACCTTTCTGGGACATCCAATCATGTATGAATGACATATAATCATGTATGAATTGGGCACAGTATAAGTGAAGATCCATTCTGTTCTTCAAAACACAAAGATCCAAGAAAGAAAGGAAAACGTGAAGTGGAAGGGTAGAGACAAAAAGAAAGAGGGCGATGAGGGATGGACAGATGTCTCCAGAGAGTAGCCATCATAACTGGGTCACTTGGTTGGGTCTCTATTCATGCTGGGCCATATGACTGGTTTGCCCTCAGGACAGGAGAGCAATCTGCCATGCCTAGCAGTTTAAATGGCTTATCGTTCCTTTAGGTTGAATATGCAGGAAGCTATTGTTGGCCAAGAACCTCCAAGTTTTAAGAAGACCTAAAAATCAAAGAGATTCCATGAGATGAGGAAAACCGGAACTATGTAGGAGGTCACAGACTTCCAGGGAGGGTCACAGGTCACCAGTTCTGAGAGCGCAGTGATGGAATAAGCGTTCATTCTATTTCCTTGTGGGTCACAAAAGAATTGTGTTGGGCATCCATTAGGAACATTTCAGAAGCCTGCATGCTCTCACCTGGCTGTAACACACCTCATATGGCCGGCCTCCAGCTCCCTAAAACACAAACACAGATGGGAGCCAAGGGATGACGTGGCCTTCTAAAATAATTTGTTGGCTGTTACACTTGTCAGTGTGCATCGGGATCACGATTACAGAGATCAGCTGGGAGTGTAGGCAAGCAATCAGCATTAGGGCTGAATCAGGGAGCAAAGCCTTCATCATCTCCGTGATGGGACGTGTAAATGACAGCTAATGAATCTCTGAGTGATGCATTAAAGGGCTTCTCTGTGGGTGTGTGTGCGCTTTGAGGGAAAGACAGTGAAAATCATCTGTGTCTGAGAAAATCAATTTGCGTGTGTTCATAGGATGGCATCACTAGTTGACAAAGCACAGATTGGCAATCGGTCTCCAAGATATATGTCAGCACTCATCATTTATCACAGCAAATGCTGTTCATTGGCCTCTCTTTACCTCTTTCATGAAGAATTATTTTATTTTTGTCATCTTTTGAGATGTATTGCTTGTGCTGATTCGGTTGATTTGAGTTGTTTAAAGCAGTGGTCCTCAGCTGAGTTTCTTCTGGGAGGTTCAAACGCTGAGAAATGCGTAGGGAAAAATGCAGCTACCCAGCATAGCAAAAAAAAAAGTTTAATATTGTTCAAGGCAGTGTGACCAATCAAAATCTGTGGCATTTTGTTGTAAATTCCCTTGGTAAAATCTAGCCTAATTAGACAGATGCAAACATGGACAGGTTGTCTCATCCATGAAAATAATGAACGAAAATATGCAAAAATTATAGTCAAGGCTGAATTGATCAAAACGCAGCAAGAAATGTAATATTGAAAATAACTTATTATTATTGTTGAAAACAATTGTGTATTGTATTTTTGTGTAAACTGTGATTATTTTTATATATATATATAAAACCCTGTATACCATATAAAAAAATAATAATATATATATAAAACCATTTAAATAGAATGTTCAAAAGCACAGCATTTATCTGATATCAGAAGGTTATTACATTATAAATATCTTTACTGTCACTTTTGAGCAATTTTATATGGCCTTGCTGAATACATTTTTTTTGTCTTTCCACAAAAAAAGATTTCTTACTGACCCCGAATCTTAGAATTTTTTAACAATACTGTGTATTGTATATGGGTTAACCATAGACAGTCGAGCGATATTTATAAACTAAATTATCAATTTCCCTATCCAGCTTATGAGTTGTGCTGATAATTTTGCACATTAATGAAAAATATTCAGATTTGAATGCTAATGTCTGATTATAATGACATGGTAATGTTAAACAGTACTGGGTCAAAATCTGGATCTTGTAATGAAACCAGTTCAGAAGCACTTGCATAAATGAATCCAATGCTATTTGTATAAAATGAAATAGAAAACACATCTTCAATCACTTTAATACTTTGCTAGAGGTAATCAGCCCTTTCAGCCTTATATCAAAGCACGGTCAAGATATCCCTAAACGGATTTCCATTTATTCACGGTACCTTGAGGTATGATGCATTAGAATAATGTACTTTAGGCTGCAGGAAAAACCTGCTCTCTTTCATCTTGTATCTTTTGCGCACTAATGCTGTGGACGATCGGCTCTGTCCTCATCCATTTAACTAGATTTCACACTTTTATGAGGTCCCCATGAAATCCTGTCTGCATGTACCTCCCGCAGCGCCTCTCCTACTGCACTGGACAGGCTGTTCTGCTGTTGTGTTCGGCATCAATATGACTCTGCGTTCGGTAGGTTTAGAGTTTATGCTCGCAAAAGAGATTTGGAGGATTTTAAGGTTGTGAATTTTTGCATGCTCAGAGTATGTGTGCGGCAGCAGTTCGGGATTGCTTTAAATTCCAGCCACACTGACAGTCTAGCATGGTTTGTTTTGCTTTGTTTGAATGATCTTGGTGATGTGGTGGTGATGTTTCGGAAGGTTTTTGGAAGCTTAAGTTAGCATGCAAGTGTTAAACCCAGAGCAGTTTGAGGTTTAGTTAGTTCGGCTGTTATTTATTCAAGTGCTTCTCTGTTTAACCACCGTGGACTCTGGAATTTACTGCCGCATGCTAATAATGTCGACGCTGTTTGTAGCTCTCTCTGTGTTTCCTTTAAGAAGGCCTCAGGGGTCTGAGATGTTCAGGGTCATGACTGAGACCTCATGTGCTTCATTTCTCAAACATACTCGGGTCCTGCTTCAGTAACATTTCAAAGAACGTCTAACCAAACACTGGATTATAAAAGCCTATTTTAAGACTGCTCAGAAGTAGCACTGTAGTCTGTTTAACCATAGCATTACATTGAGGTCATTTTAGGTAATGGTCACCCTCTTGGATTGCTGTAGGTTAGAAAACTATTCCTGCTTTTAAAGTATATAATCCTTTATGCAGTGTTGACTAGGCCCAAGGCTCCTTTCTGTGTGGAATTCTTACCCTAAAACGTCACCTCATGTGATTTTATCAGTAGTGCATTTTGTAAATTGTTTAATTTGCATAAAACGAATTGAAGACGTGTATACTGAAATGTCTTTGTTCTTCTTTCCAGAATTTAAAAGCAGATCCTGAGGAGTTGTTCACTAAGCTGGAGAGAATCGGCAAGGGTTCATTCGGAGAGGTGTTTAAGGGCATCGACAATCGCACGCAGAAAGTTGTGGCCATCAAGATCATCGATCTGGAAGAGGCTGAAGATGAGATTGAAGACGTTCAGCAGGAAATCACAGTGTTAAGCCAGTGCGACAGTCCCTTTGTCACCAAATACTACGGCTCCTACCTAAAGGTGAGTAGCCAGCATATACATGAGGCACTTTAAGGTCATGCCGTGTGACCTGAGGGATGTAGGTTATAGGGATGTCAAATTGGCTGAAAAACTACATTCAAATTTTTTACTAAAATATTATCAACATTCTAATTATATTCGAATTTAAAAGTCATAAATTCACTTAGTAAAAAAAAAAAAAGCTTTTGGCTTCTCTCCTGAGGCCACAATAGGGCAAATAGAGCAAAATATTGACCAAATGCACGTTTCTTTAAAGTTCTTTAAATGTTTTGTATTTGGATTAAACAAATAAATAAAGCGAATGTAACCATGTAGGCATATATAATGTGCAAAAAGGGTTACAATCACATTGCATTCTAACATTGTAACATTGCGATCTAAAAACAAAAATAATTATTTGAAAGGAAAGTTAAATTTACTAAACTCAAAAAAAAAAAAAAAAAAAGGGACTGACTAGGCTAATTGAGTAAAAAGGCTATTTTGATTACCTAATTACAGTCACTTTACAGTTAGTACTATCATACAAATGCACTTACTTGTAGGGTTAAAATGTCCAACTACAAACATTTCAGCAAAATAATTTTTTTTGTCATAGTTATTGCGCTCCTATTTCATTGCGCTCTGTCTGTTTGACACGCATGCACGCGGGGGCGCACGTTCAGAACCAAGTCTGTGGAGTTTAGCGGAGAATCTCAAGATGGAAATATTTCCATGGCTTTCTAACATTTACAGATGGAGAATATACCTGTGAAATATAAGTTATGCATTTAGGAAAAGAGCACATAGCTCAACAGCGCGTCTCGGGGCACATGCAGCCTTTCAGTCAGAGCCACTTTAAACTTAAAGAGTTATCATTGCTGATACACTCAATTTATTAACATTAAATCATATGATCGCATGGTTCATGTTTACACTGTTAATATGCACGTTCGTTGGCAAGCTAATTTCTTAATCTAGTAATTGAATGTTTTTTTTTAAAGCTGAACTTACATGAATTTGACATGTCTTTGGGCTCTCTTGTGTGAGATGCGAGTGCAACGATGATAGACGTCCCTCTAGAAAATGCCAGACATATGCATTCAATGTGAATGGCTTGGTTTCAGTTTTGAGGTAAACAACATCTTCTCCACATTGATGTTCTCTTTTTCTGCAATATTTTGAATGTGCAGCACCAGATCGAGTGGGTTCAACTGGACAGGCAAAAAAAAAGCATTAAAATGCAACGACACCTCGTCATCGCATTTTGCATGCCAAGCTGCCTGACGGACACCTACAATTTGAATGCAGCGTTTTGCATTCGAATGTGGATTTTTATTTTAAATTTGACGAATATTTTAAATTCGAATTTCACAAGAGGGCACAGAGGGCTCAAGGAAAAGTGATATCTCCCATCTTAACTGAATTCCACTTGAACAGTACAAACCCCATAGGGCTTCATTCATTCAAATCTTTTTAGCTACACTATCGTTCCTGTATTTGTATGTCTTTGTAAGAAAGTGATACTTCTGTTCACCAAAGTAAGATTAAATGCTTAGTTCACTCAAAAATGTAAATTCTTTCATTTACTTATCCTCACTTCTTTACAAAACCTTTGTTCACCTTTTGAAACATTAAGATATTTTTTATTAATCCTGAGAGATTTTGGTCCCTTCATTGTCCAAATATTTGATGCATCAAAATGTTCATAAGAATATTGTAAAATAAATCCACCTGAATCGAGAAGTTTATGAAGTCTTAAGAAGAGAGACCATGAATTTTCTTTTTGATGAATAAATTTAATTTAGGCTTTTAATCACATATAAACATTGATCAATGAACATGCATAGAGTACATCAAATATGGTTAACAGAATCTCAAAAGTGCTTGCTTGACATACAATAACCAATGAGGTTTGTTCTTGCATGCCACGCAAGCACATTGGAGCCTCCGCAAGAACCATTGAGGTTTGTTTTTGTTCATTAAGCAAGTACGGTTGAGCTGTTATTTACCATATATGATATGGGTTTTATATGGGCTTGGAATGACAGGAAGGACAGAAAACATTGGTGACTATTTTCATTTTTAATGTACTGTTCAGCTTTAACCTGATTTCAAAGCCTCGTTACTCCAGCTTATAAGAAAACTGTACCCTCATCCTCAAGTAGTCCGTTTTATCTTCTTATTTGGTCCTAAAGAAAGCTTGTTTATCTTACCAGAGTTGAAAACAGTTGTGCTACTTAATGAAGTATGGGATTGGCAACACAATGTCTTTTTTTCTGTTGCTGAAGTGATGCCAGTACGCTGACATTTCTATAGTCCAATTTTGGCTTCAAAGAAACAGCTTCCTCTAGAAGCTCATCAGTCTATTGTTCTTTAGAGAGATGGAGGCAATTCCATCTGTGAGTGAACAGTACCGTCTTGAAACAAGACAGCATTCTGGATTTAAAACAGGACAGAGAGAGAGGGACGGCCCAGATGCATGCCAGCAAGAGGACATCAGAGTTTGAGAAACAGACACCCCTCAGGTCCTCGACTGGCAGCTTTGTTCAATAGTATATACCAAACAACAGTTTAATTTGAAACCACGAAGAGCAGACTGGGTTGTGGGCCTCAAAAGAAAAAGCTTCATCTGAAGTTGGTAAATAAGAAAAAGTGGAAGAATGAGTAACTTAGAGACTGGACAGTAAATGATTAGATAAGAGTGTTATGGATGACTGAAACTAGGTTTGAGGTAATGGGAACAATTCGATGCTAAGATCTGTGAGAGCTGCCAATGAAAACCATGTGAAGTGCTACAGAAAGTCAGTTTATTAAGAAACTCATGACCAATTTCTGCCCAGCTGTCATTGTTCAATCAAGTGTCCTCCATTTGCAACAAAGTTTGGAGAATACAGCATTTATTTAAAATAGAAATAAACCTTTGTGACTATTTGTACTGAAATCTTTGAACAATTTAGTGAATAAAGAAAATATTTAGAAATATTAATATTGCATAGATATTTATGTAAGCTGAACATTTATCCTTTCACACATGAACCCTGTTAAAACACAAAACGAGGATTTGCAAAGAAACATATTGGAAGTTTTCGATTTAAGCCAAGAGGAGACTGGTTTTCCTTTGCTAAAGTAAGGAAACGGTTACATTTACTCCTGCATATCTCCGAGGCGTGTGCTTACGACAGTCAGCGGAAGTGAGAAAAAATTGTTTATTACGTTTGAAATATGGATATTTATCTTACAAAAACGCATGGATTCACTACAGGAGGATTTATTCACCCCTCAGAGCTGAGTGAGGGGACATGTTATCACTGTATTACATTTTATTAATGGCAAGAAATAGCATCTTTATTGAGCTGACCTCACAAAACAAGCATACAGCACACCCAGTGTAATCCGATTCATGAGCAATCGAGTGTTAACGACCTGTTTCTTTTATGAATTGCTCAGCTCATTTTGTATTAGGTATGTCATTAACACTTTAAACTTTAGACTTCATGAAGTTTACATCAATGTCATAGTGACATGTTTTTCGTGACAACATGTAGTTAAAAGCACATTTTTGACATCATATTACTATTACCACTCCTAGTTTAAGAAATGGCAGCATTTGGAGATTGATGTGCAATGTTTTTGTGATTCATGTTCAAATTTATGAGAAGTTGACTGTTTTGTTCCATGTTAGCTAAATACTAACTTACAAAAAATGCATAGCCTGAATGCACTGTGAGTCACTTTGGATAAAAGCATCTGCTAAATGCATAAATGTAAATAAGGGAGATGTGGTTCCTGTATTACATGGGCCTACATTACTGTGTGTAATAGCAGGATTTGTAAAGTAAAGCTGTTAGAGAGTAAAAACACCACACCACATTTCTCTTTATTTTTCGGTTGATGTAGAATTCAGACAGATCAATATGACTTGAGCTCACACTGATGACCTTAGTTATTACTATTTGGCACGCCGTCAGGCGGCATGTTCAGTCCACTTCCCACTGTGAAGAAGTGTAAAACTAGCTTGTGTGGGTGTTCTTTAAATCAGCCTTTCTGTCTCACGCTCTTTCTTCTTCAACCACACGTTCATAATCTTTGATGCCCCGTATGGAGTTGTGGTTCTGAATTAGCCCCAGTGTCACAAATGGAAGCAGAAAATGTGGGTGTTCACTTAATGCTCAAATTAAAATGAACATGTCTTTTTGTTGTGTGCGTTTAAAGCCGCTAGCCAGAAAGAGCGAAGCACAGACAGCAGTAATTTAGGCCTGGGGGAATATATGACATGTATTTTTGGGATAGAAACACAGCTTGTAGCATTAGTTATTTCTTTGAAGATCTTTAACGATGAACAGGGAGTGAAATAACTGGTTCGAGTTGTTGAAAACATGTTACTGTGTATATATATATATATATATATAGTAAAACCACCTTCTGTAGTTTCTGTAGTGTTATTTACACTGCAGGGGAAATAATACGATAATTCTTATGACATATTGTTTTCCTTCAATTTCTCCCCTTAAAGACCACATCTTATAAAATTTGCCAAAGTTTCATCGGGAAAAATAGATTCATTGTTTATTGTCAGTATTGTTGCAGTGTTTGAAAGACAGCTCACACAGGAGGCATTTTCAAACCAAGCGGCTTTCTGTTGGTTGAATTTGTGTGACCAACTTTAACTTGTAGCAAAATCTGTTTAGGGGAAATATTTCACCCCATGTGTGAAATTCCCAATCACGTAAATTCCAATTAATGTTGCTGGATTTTAACCACTGAAACTTTATAACTGCTTGTTCAAACAGCAAGTCGTTTGTGGACACATGTATTTATTTTTTGTCATTTGTGTTCATTCATTTACTGTTATAATCTGTAATAGCCGAACAAAAAAACAGTGAGTAAGGAAATAAAACACAGCATTTAACCACCTACAGAGATGATCTATATCTTGGATATGTCTTTCAGTGTTTTTTGTGCCCATTTTATCCCCCTGGTAAAAAAACGAAATAAAAACAATGTGTAATATAGAGGTGAGTGATCTGACGATTGTATATCGAGATCGATCCGATCTTGATCGATGGTGAAGACTATGAAGTGTTTTAAGTGTTTAACTCAGGTTTTAATTACCATTTTGTCAGCAGCTGATTGTTTAATGCAATATCAAATTGTGCAAATAGACAGTCTACAGGCTTGTTAGGTATTCTCGATAGTATATCTCAATTGTGAAGATTACAATTCAGATTGTGATTTTGTGTTATAAGATTGATATGTGATATTTTAGGAAGATCGCCCACCCCTAGTGTGAGACATTCACCAAAGTTTAGTAATTAGGATTATGGGTCGGCATGAGCATATACCATTGCCAGTACTGCAGTGTGCAGTAGAGCATAAATGAATTAATTCAGGTGCAAAACTGAGAGAGACACAAAGCGCTCAGCACAAAGATGAAAGAGCACACAGAACTTTGTAGCTGCGGTGCGGTGAACCATTAGGTGCAATAAATGAATCGTTCACTTTTAAGAGGCTCTCGGCATGCTTTTCGTTTTCAGTTTCTGCACACACACAGGCACACGTTCTCTCGCTCTTAAGCTCATCATGTGAGGTGGGAGGTATGTAACCCTATTTTCACTCTTCCCTCTCTCTCAGGCTAGCTAATCCCAAATTAAAGGAGAGATTAGGATTACACATTTACCCTTTCACTAGCAAAAGCCTGACTCCTCTGGAAAAGTTGGTGTTGCTTATTATTTGTGAGTTGATGGGTTTTTCTTGCCTTTCAACATCCAATTCCTCTTCATCTCTTTTTCTTGCTCTAGGATGCAAAGTTATGGATCATCATGGAGTATTTAGGTGGTGGATCTGCCTTGGATTTGGTACGATGCAGAACTTTTATTCTTGATAAACCTTAAAGTTTTTTGTTTATGTAGCTTTTGTGATGTTTATAATGACTTGTAGAATTTCTCTTAAATGTGTGGTTTCATGAGTGTAAAACAAGTTTGAACCTTATATCACAATGTTTTGTTTCATACAATTTGATATGCATTTTTGTTGTCATGATCAGCTAGGGCTTGTGGTTAATCATTGTTCACTTTCAGCTGGAGCCTGGTGCTTTAGACGAAACGCAGATCGCCACCATCCTGAGAGAGATCTTGAAAGGCCTGGAGTATCTACACTCTGAGAAGAAGATCCACAGAGACATCAAAGGTACGCGTGGTACAATCAAGGTCATCTTGACCTTAAACGACCAGTTTAGGAATATTGCACTCAGAAATGAAAGAGAAAATGTCAAGTTCTCATTTGCAGCTTTCTGGAGTCAGGATGCACTGTTTTTATCAGTCCACCGTGATCCAGAGTTTCATTTACAAAGTACCAAGCTTCTACACTGAATACTTCTGAGTAGGTTTTGTCTGGGTTTACAACATATACATAATTAGCCATTATTAGCAAGTGTACATTGTCAGTTGTACAGTTTCTTGTTCACAGAAATAGTCTGTTGTATTACTTTGTGTTTTGCATATTATTACAGCCTTTAAGGCTGATTCACACCAACACCAGACGAAAATTGAAAGATTTTCATGTGATTTTACTTTTCAGTCCATTGCATTCAAAATGTCAGCAGTTGCCACGGTTACTTCATTTAATGCTGAGCAACTTTCCGTTTCTGACACCTACTTGTCACTGTGAAGAAAGAAATTCATATTTAAATGTTTTTGAAATAGTGTTTAGATTTTTTTTCTTCCAATACGGTTTATCAAATAACACTAAATACAAGAGTACATAGTCAAGAAACCTAGTTCTGGATTTTTTTTTTCACTGCTTTTAACAAAATACTCTGTTGATGAGCAACACCAAGTCATGATTTTATGTAACAGCAGCTGCTCTGACGTTTGATCAAAATTCAGATAATCTTGGTTTCTTCTCAGTGTGACGGAAAAGATTAGAACACACACTTTTGTTTGTTTTTTGCAAAAAAGGAAATCTGCCTCGATGGCATGCACATGTTTGGTTGGTCTGAACTGAGGCATTTACAGCAGTTTTTTTCCAATTAAAATGTTTCTTACACAGAATTGTCCCTCCAAATATTGTTTTGTGCATGTATAAATCACAGATTTGAAAACATTTTGATGATCATCCAGATATTTATCATAAAAGATTAAGACAACAAAATTAAATGTATTGCATTGTACTAAAGCAAGTTGGTAAACAAATATTTGGATATATTTGGACATCCAGTAAAATATTTGCTATTAAGTTGACCGAATATGATATTAACCCTTTAGTTTTTTTCCTCCACAAAACTGTTAAAAACTAGTTCTGTGTTAATACAGTAATGCCATTTAATTTTCTGGTTTTTGACTATTCTTTAGAAATCATAATGAGTTGTTAATATCAGATTTGCTCAATAAACATTATTTAATATTTTCACTTTACTGGCTATAAAGGCTCTAAAATGCATTATGTGGAAAACATTTTTGTTTTTCAGCACACCTTTGGGCCCTCTGAGGGGTTCCCAGACCCCAGTTTGAAACATAACGTATCTCACTGTTTGTTGGTACACTCTAACTGACTAAATGCATACTTTCCCTCCTTCCCGTGTTTGTTCTTTCAGCTGCAAATGTATTATTGTCCGAGCAAGGGGAGGTGAAGCTAGCAGATTTCGGTGTGGCCGGTCAGCTCACAGACACACAGATCAAACGCAACACATTTGTGGGCACACCCTTCTGGATGGCCCCAGAGGTCATCAAACAGTCTGCCTATGACTCAAAGGTGATTAGCTAGAAATCTATCATTGTGCCAGACGTCTGGCTCTGGATTTGGTGTTAATTGTAATATCTTGTCAGTATTTCCATATGATTCGTTTAGACGAGCGATGACTGTTCCACTTCCACATGACCTGACATGAAACGTTGCCCGGTCACTTCAATTATTTTGCTTTTCCTGCCAGGCTGACATTTGGTCATTGGGCATCACGGCGATTGAGCTGGCTAAAGGAGAGCCACCCCACTCTGATCTGCACCCCATGAAGGTGCTGTTCCTCATTCCAAAGAACAACCCCCCTACACTGGAGGGCAACTACTGCAAACCTCTGAAAGAGTTTATCGAGGCCTGTCTAAACAAAGAGCCCAGTTTTGTGAGTATGCTCATAGGGGATTCCCAGAGGTCATTTCCTCCTGTCTGGTTCACTGATCCTTCTGGCAAAACAGTTTATTCTATTTCTGCTACTCAGGTCATGACCTTTTCATGGTTATTAAGGCATGTACTATAATTGCACCTGCATCAAAAGATAAAACTGAAGTTTCATTTTAAAGGATCCATCTCATTTTATTTTTATATCTTTCTGTCTTTCTCTCAGAGACCAACAGCCAAAGAGTTGCTGAAACACAAGCTCATCGTGCGCTATGCGAAGAAAAACATCCTATCTGACCGAGCTCATCGACAAATACAAGCGCTGGAAGGCCGAACAGTCCCGAGCGGAGTCCAGCTCCGACGAGTCTGACTCGTACGCCACACAACTAAAATGCTTTTTATATACATTTTAAAGAAATAGTCCACCAAACAAATAATTAATAATTTACTCACCCTCATATAGTTCCTTTACAGTATGCATTTCTTTCTTCTGTGCAACGTAAAAGGATATTTACCCTTTTATTTACCTCACGTTTACCTCGTTTATTGTATTGTATCTTGTATTGTATTGTTATAGATGAAAAACACTGAGACATAGAGTTAAGGGTTTTGGAATGACATGAGTGTAAGGACATAATAATATAATTTTATTTTCAGCTGGTTTTAAACCCTGGGTTAATGCAAGAAACATTAGCAGAAACATTTACATGCGGTTTTATTTAGTCATGTTCAGAAATGGTTAAAATGCTTAAGTGAACAAACAAACACGTTAAATCATTACTTTTTGTTCTTTTAATTTATTAAAGCTTTTCCACCTTTTCTTCAATGCGGAAGTAAGCATATGGGTGAGACTTCCAGTTCAGTAGCCGTTATAATAACGAGAAGAATAACAACGTGCGGTAAACGGTAAAACAGTTTGCGCTACAAACCAGTGTGTTCGTAATTAAGAAAACACAAAATAATATCATAAGACACACATTTTCAATATCAAGCAGCAAAACAAACTGTTTTGTACAGCTAAAAATAGCTGGACGCGGATGAGACCGGAAGCTAGACCCATAGAATTTACAAATGACCACGCCCATATTTACTGCAAGGAAAAGGTGGATACAAGATCAATCGAATGGCCAATTTACATTTCCACAGATTGAGAACGGATTAAAATAGGTTTTAACTTGTATGCTATTCTTGCCCAAGCAATGTTTATATATCTGAACACATTAAGGTTAACCCAACATACAGTGTGAAATTTAAAGCATTACTACCCAGTAAAGGTTAGTAGTTACAAGTATGAAGAGTGAAATGTGGAAGATCTATGAACATAGACTGGGATTACTTTACTCAAGGGTTAAAGAGTCAACAAGAGTTAACAGCTTCCATTATTTCCATTATTATTTACTCACAATCTGCTCAGTTAACTAGTCAAACAAGTTAAATAACTATCTTTAACATGATCTAGATTGCACAATCATTAAAGTTTTTCTTGTTTCTTTGCTTGTTTTTGGACCTCTCCTAAAATCGTATGTTTTTCTTTTTTCCTTCTTTTATTTGTTTAAAATGAATCCCTCTTATTTTCTTGTCTTTGTTCCTCTCAGGGAACCGGATGGCCAGGCGTCTGGTGGGAAGGACTTTGGCAGTGATGACTGGATCTTCACCATTCGAGAGAGAGATCCCAAAAAGCTGCAGAACGGAGCAAGTCCAACAGGAGAGGAGGAGGTAGTGACTGAGCTCAAGGCCACATCTGACTGTTGTGCTGCGTTCACACTACACGACTTTACACATCGGCAGATCGTTGTGCTGTTCAGACTACATGACTTGATTGTCTGTCTTTAAGTCGTTGTGGTGTTCACACTACGTGACTCTATGTAAATAATCCGCAACCAGAGGTTACACACGACACGAGCTGACAACAACTCTGTCACCCAACGACTCGATTCGGTCCCTAAACCACGTTTTGTCATGAAAACACGCGATAATTGATCATTCCCAAAGAGCTTGTTTGACAGGCAATCTGACCAATCAGAGCGCGTATATTATGTGCTGTCGCTGCTATCCGCCGTCTTGCCGACAGCTACGACCAGTCTTCACAGAAATACATGTTAAAACGGGGTGAAAAAGATTGATTGAATTGAAACTTTTTCAATAAAACTAAATATGTGTGCATAGGGTTAGGTGGTGCTGTTGTGGGCTGCCATGGTAACAGTAATAAGCTGAGGTATTTAAAAGTAACAAATATTTGTTTGGCGTCGGTGAGGTTGTCAGTGAGCCTCTTTGATGCATCGTTGTGTAGTTCACACATAAAGATTGCAGAGTGCCGATCTCCCGCTGATTTTCCCCCGATTACAGCCCGACCTGTCGGCGAGCTCGTTAACTTTCAAATCAAGCTTAAAATCTTGTAGTGTGAACTAGCCTCTTTATCTCACTGCGTGATGTTTTCTGCCTCCACAGGAGCCCAACAAGAGGCCTCTGTCCCAGAGTCTGTCCACTGTCATCACTCCAGTCTTAACTGAGGTAAGACATATCAATCACTGCCACAGGTGAACCGTCAATACCAAAATCAGAAATCCATTCATGTTTAAATGCTGATTTATGTTTGTACTTACCAGCAGTGAGGCCATATCGGCTGTGGTCGCAGTGGTCCAACTTTTTGGGACCACAGTGTTTTCTTATGCCTTATGTAAGGCATGTCTCATTTCTCTATTTCGTCAGTGTCTTCTCACTATAGGATTTCGGGCTTCGCCCCTGTTATATAAAAGATATCAGCATGAAGATTAAAAGTGGCCTTTGAATGCTTTATTATGTCTTAAAAGCATCTTTTAAAGGCGGCCGTAACTCCCTCAGGCCTCTTGCTAATCAGTATGGAGCAATGAGGTATTTGAGGCGGAGAGCGGAAAATAGAGGGATGCTGGGAAAAAAGCCAGGGGACAAGTGACTGCACACTAATTTGTTCCACCCTCTCCTTCGTTCAAGGACAAATCCTTCCACTTCCTGTCACGCTCTTCATGAGAGTGCAGCGCACTTTAGTCTAGAGACTCTTGGTTGTTTTTTAGAGTAGGCGATATTTTGATACATATTATGTAATAGAAGTATGTTGAATAGTAAGGATACTTTTCTATATGATGGTATGTATCCAGCACTATTTAAAACAATCAACAAATCAAAGAACTCCAAACCCTTTGTGAAATTTCAAAGGGAGCAATTTGGTTTTTACAAAAGTGTATTATATAGTTATAAATAATCTAGTAATTTGATTAACTGAATAATTTCACAGTAATAAACTATTACTAAAGTCTTGTAATATTTTATAATTAAAACAACAGTATTGGCAGAGGGTAAATAAAAAAAAAAGGTAAAACTTTATTTTAAGGTGTCCCTGTTACACGTTAACATACTATTATAATAACAATAAATTATGCATAGTTACATGCAAGTACTCTTAAACCTAACCCTACACATTTAGTAAGTACATGTAGGTAATTAATATTACTCAGTACTTAAATGTATAATTACACTGTAACAAGGACTCCTTAAAATAGTGTAACCAAAAAAAAGACATCTTCCAAGCCATGTATTTACCTAAATATATTTTCTTATACCTATGATCAATGATTTATCAAATTCACACCATCCAATATAGTTTACATATATATATACGTATAATTGTATTTACTTATGATGTGTGTGTGGGGAACTGTTTTGGTATGAATATTTTCTTTTTTTACTGTAATATTGTGAGATATACTGTTACTGAGATTTACCGTCAAGGATGCTGTCTCTATGATAATTCTGCTTTGGATAAAGGCGTCAGCTGCATGTCAAATTCTGTGTCCTCAGCTGAAGGAAGGGGCGGGAGATGCTGCAGGAGCGACGGTGAAGCCTGAGGTTCTGGAGCAGCTCGGAGAGGCCATTTTTCTTGCGGAGGAGGCATATCCAGGGATCTTAGATGTCATGGTCACCCAGCTTATTCAAAGACTACAACGGTAAGGACTGCATACTGCAAGCCTTGCGTAGCTCTTTACTGCGATAGTTCACCCTAAAATGACTGTCAAAAAATTGTCATCACTAAAGTGTGCTCAACCTGGTTGCATTGGAAAATTACTCATTTTCTCAAATTATCCCCCAAAATAGTTTTTGATTTACAATTACAGTTGGAATAATTACAAGTCGCGATGACGTGTGCCTACTCTAGATTAAAACCAACTAATTTTAACTTAAATTTCATTAAAAAAAATTAACATAGAAGTTGAAGTGAGGGTGAATATGAAACATTCAAAAAGTACACTACCATTCAAAATGTTTTGAACAGCAAATTAAAATACAATTTATAAATTACAATTTAAAATAACTTCTATTTTATTCTATATTTTTCAACATAATGTATTCCTTTGATTGCAAAGCTACATTTTCAGCAGCCATTACTCCAGTCTTCAGTGTCACATGATTATTGTCATCAATGCTGAAACAGTTGTGCTACTTAATAGTTTTATGGGAACCATAATACATTTTCAGGATTCCTTGACGAATAGAACATTTATAAGAAAACAGCATTTCTTTAAAATGTCAATCTTGTATTTAAAAAAGTGCATTCTTGCTGAATAAAAATTATCAAAAATACTCCTAGAGTAGATATTTTGGGTTGTTTTCAGCAATATATCAGTCCTTTTAAGCCAGTACTTGTTTTGATGTAATGGTCAGAAATTATTTCTGTATAATAAAAAAACATGCTTCCTTCATGCGCAGATCCTTCAGCTTTCGTTTTCTTACCTGCAGGTTCTCTAGGGGAAGAACATCATCCTCATCCCACCAGTGATTATTCCATTAGCCTGTCCGTCTCTCTTCAGTCCCGCCCCCCGGCATCTGCTCGGCGAATCCTGACACCAGCAGACTCTGTGACGTCTACCCTGGAGGACCAACTGTCCTTCACTAGCTTATCAACAGAACTTATCAAACTCATCAAGCTTCCCCTAGTTTCACTTTTCTTTTATAATCTCCTGGAACACTTTGAAGTGTGAGCGTATGTGTTTGTGTGTGTAATAGTGCGTTTGTAATGGAGAGCATTTAAGCAATGGACAAAATGTAGATGTAACTCCTATGGCTAAGCACAGAGCGAGATGCAGGCTGGTCATTTTGCGTTATCATACCAGAGCTTTAGGAAGAAGTCATTAAGTGTATGCCATCACAGGGTGAGGAGCCTGGCCTGTCGCTGCCGCCTCCACCCTAAACAAAATACAAGATAGTGTGCATGACTCTGAGCAAAATGCACGTGTGAAGACGGATGTCTGTCGGAGTGTGTGTGCATCCGAGCCCTGATGTGAAGGAGATTGCAGTTCTCACGCTGAAATCTCAGGTAATCTGCCACGAGCAAACCAGTCATCCAGGAAGACAGAGGGCGCTATGTTTGGATTTGTGTACAGATCTGTGTATATAGTCTCAATTTTGCAGACCTTTAAAAGAGATGGATTTTTGCAAATGAATCACTGTGTACAGATAGCCAAGAGCTTCTGTAGATATTGTTAGAAACAAAAGAAAGGTAAATATTTAAAAATCAAGCCTCTGAAATGCCTTGCCTTTTTATCAAATGTACATTTTTGGGGGTGCTCTGTTAAGAAATTTTAATAAGAAATTAAAGGGTTTTACTCAAGGTTTGAGATCCTACCATTGTTTATTTTGTATGTGAGCAAAAGCAATCAGATATAGTAGTAATGATATCAAAATAATAATGGCAAAATACTTTTTTATTGTGAGGCATAAGTAATTTTTTTATTGAAGCACTTCATCAAAAGTTGATTCATTCACATCTTATTGGACCCAGTGTAGTTTAAAATCCATTTACAGTGTTATGTAGAAAAATAATTTAAAAATACATAGAGGAAAACACTGAACTCCAATGCTCATGTCGTAAGCAAGTCATCTGGCACGTTCTTAGTAACCCCTTCAAACAATGCAAATGAACAGCATTAACCACTTAAAAGAAAACTTTGCAATACTTTCTTACCCATTACTTGTTGCAGATGAATTGCTATTAATACAAATTTTTTAGAGGCACTTTAGAATATTTTCTGAAAGATCCAATCTGCAATTACACAAACAGGACCGTGTTGCTCAAAGTACAAGAATTTAATAGCAGTGTGACGATGTACTTCCACTTAGTTTCCATTTCAATTGGTATTCACAAGAGCATCACTTGCTTCAACTCCTCTATTTACTGATAGTAACATCATATATTCATAAATAAAACCCACCCGCAAATGCACCGACGCACATGAGTGACACACGGCCACTTTAACACTGTTCTTAACCATATCAAACTTTATGAAACTACCAAATGTTCCCATGGTAGTCGTCCCAAACACACCATCAATTGCAGGTAGAATTAGCTTTCCTTGGGCTGATTTGGGATTATGTTGTATTTGTGCTACTGCACAACAAATCCTAAGTCCAGCTTTCATAAAATGGTGAATCAGTTCATCGATCAGTAGTAAAGGGAACACCAATGCTTTCAAGCCACAGATCAAGAGAAAAAAGATGAATCTAGATCTTCGTTTGTTTGATGTCTGTGTTATCTGACATCTCCTTGTTTGCGTACGCCAAATGGTCTTTGGTCATCATTTCAAACTCTTTCTTTTTCTTGTCCTCTGGCTCATGCTCCATAAATTTAGCTTCAATTTCCATCGGGTCCATGTAGGTGTAGAAGTAAGCCATGACTGCAAAGACGATACTCACGGCCACCAGGAGACATGCGAATAGCACGTATTCTGCCCACTGCAACAACACATAAACACAGATGAACTTGAAGCAATACGGATGCCAAAAGTAAGTGACATTTGACTAGGATTTTGTCAAAAAAATTGAGCAGTTCCTGTGGTATACCTGTTCTGGAAGTGAGCCTGCCTCAGCCACGATGAGCACAATGATGTTCCCCACTGCAACAGTCAACAGCCAACCAGCCTGGAGGACTGCCTTCATATTACTTGGTGCCTAAAAGGTAACACAGCCCAATTATGAGAGCATTATTAATAAATAAGAGTTAATTTGAATTGTTCTTAATGTCGAATTCCAGATAGCACACATACCTGTGAATAGGAGAAGGCCAGGCCGGTGACGGAGAAGACCACTTCTCCACAGGTCATCAAAAAGTACTGAATGATCTGCCAGGCCATGTGGATGCCGTTCGGTTCAATATCCTGTATTGCTTTAATGTTCTCGGTACACTGCACACACATTCAGACAGAATGATTAGTCATTCCACTGGCAACAAACCAAACCATTGCTAGATCTGCTGCTAGGTCTAGTATTAGGTGGTTTGCATTTTTTTTTTTTGCTGTATAAAATGTATTAAATGCTAATTATTTTTTGATCCCAGTATATCCAAGACTCTGATTGAGATGCATATGTAAAAAAAAATCCCACCAAACAAAGTTTTTAAATATTAATTGTATTAATAATAACTAGTGCTGTCAACCGATTAATCACATTCAAAATACGTTTTTGTTTACATAATTTGTGTGTGTACTGTCTATTTATTAGACACTATATATATACATGCATTTACATGTATATATATTCATATATATTTAATATATTAACGTAAAATTCGTCTTAAATATATAGATGCATGTGTGTGTATTTATAGATTCATAATAAATATACACAGTACACACACATACACACATATATTATGTAAACAAAAAACTTTTATTTTGGATGCGATTAATTGTTTGACAGCACTAATAATAACATACTGATTCAAGTCATCTTGCAGTCACATTATAAGTTTGCTGAGGCCCTCTAGTGGGCCCCGGATCCCTGCTTGACTAATGATGTATAGGGATGACATACCGTCATCTGGGGAACAAAATAGATGATATTTTATGGGGGAAACAGTTTCATATTTTATGTGTGTATATATATACACTCACACACATGTGCATCTCAATAAATTAAAATGTTGTGGAAAAGTTCATTTATTTCAGTAATTCAACTCAAATTGTGAAACTCGTGTATTAAATAAATTAAATACACACAGACTGAAGTAGTTTAAGTCTTTGGTTCTTTAATTGTGATGATTTTGGCTCACATTTAACACAAACCCACCAATTCACTATCTCAAAAAAATAGAATATGGTGACATGCCAATCAGCTAATCAACTCAAAACCCAAGCCTTCAAAATGGTCTCTCAGTTTGGTTCACTAGGCTACACAATCATGGGGAAGACTGCTGATCTGACTGTTGTCCTGAAAACAATCATTGGCACCCTTCACAAGGAGGGTAAGCCACAAACATTCATTGCCAAAGAAGCTGGCTGGTCACAGAGTGCTGTATCCAAGCATGTAAACGTAAAGTTGAATGTAAGGAAAAAGTGTGGAAGAAAAAGATGCACAACCAACCGCAGCCTTATGAGGATTGTCAAGCAAAATCAATTCAAGAATTTGGGTGAATTTCACAAGAAATGGACTGAGGCTGGGGTCAAGGCATCAAGAGCCACCACACACAGACGTGTAAAGGAATTTGGCTACAGTTGTCGTCAGAGGCGTCTTACCTGGGCTAAGGAGAAGAAGAATTATTTTCAGATGAGAGCAAGTTTTGTATTTCATTTAGAAACCAAGGTCCTAGAGTCTGGAGGAAGGGTGGAGAAGCTCATAGCCCAAGTTGCTTGAAGTCCAGTGTTAAGTTTCCACAGTCTGTGATGATTTGGGGTGCAATGTCATCCAACATCACTGCACCCGTTTACCAAGATATTTTGGAGCACTTCATGCTTCCTTCTGCTGACCAGCTTTTTAAAGATGCTGATTTAATTTTACAGCAGGATTTGGCACCTGCCCACACTGCCAAAAGCACCAAAAGTTGGTTAAATGACCATGGTGTTGGTGTGCTTGACTGGCCAGCAAACTCACCAGACCTGAACCCCAAAGATAATCTATGGGGTGTTGTCAAGAGGAAAATGAGAAACAAGAGACCAAAAAATGCAGATTGAGCTGAAGGCCACTGTCAAAGAAACCTGGGCTTCCATACCACCTCAGCAGTGCCACAAACCGATCACCTCCATGTCACGCCGAATTGAGGCAGTAATTAAAGCAAAAGGAGCCCTTACCAAGTATTGAGTACATATACAGTAAATGAACATACTTTCCAGAAGGCCAACTATTCAATTTTTTTTTATTGGTCTTATGAAGTTTTCTAATTTGTTGAGATAGTGAATTGGTGTTTTTTTGTTAAATGTGAGCCAAAATCATCACAATTAAAGAACCAAAGACTTAAACTACTTCAGTCTGTGTGCATTTAATTTATTTAATACAAGAGTTTCACAATTTGAGATGAATAACTGAAATAAATGAACTTTTCCACGACATTCTAATTTATTGAGATGCACCTGTGTATATATGTGTGTGTGTGTGTAATGAAACTGTTCTGGACCCCACTGACTTTCATTTCATTGCTAAAAGTAGTTCAAACACTTAAAAATATATTTTTTTGTTTTGTTCTTTTGAGGAATAGCATTGCACACAGGTTTGGAAAAGCATGAGTGCAAGTAAATGATGAGTATATAAAATATCATATTAACTGTTTCTAGTTTTAACTATTCCTAATAGTGTTCATACTATAATCTGGGACTGTAAAAACATGACTTACAGATTCTCCAAAATTAAAGGTGCTTGGGATCAGGACTGTGTAGGAGCTTCCGAAGCCCAGCTGCAGGATGTACTCGCATAGCTGTCCTTCTTCATTCACAATATTAAAGTTGACTCTGGGAAGGGGGGTATAAAACCAAATCAGTGTAACCAAAGCAGCCTAGCATTTGGTTTGCACGGTATTTTCATCAGTACAAACAGCTATCATGTATATGCATATATACAGTGTTTATATATATATATATATATATTAGTAACTGTAATTCAAAATAAATAAAACGCAATACATACTTGCCGTGGGAAACATTGAGGTAGCCTGATCCTTGTAAGGGAGCGATGGGACCCAGATTATCAGACTTTATTGTGAAGTTCAGATGAGACTTAAAGCCATTCACAAACCTAAAGCATATGTTTGCAGTTAATCAATTTGAATGGGTATTCCATTTTCAAAACATCTCTTCCAATACAATTTGAAAAGAATATTAAAACAATAATTCAGAAATGCACTAACCTGATTGCGTTCAAGCCTTGATTCGGCTTATCGGTTATATCATTGAGCTGTAAACAAAACAATTAATCAGAACACACTCAACATTACAGAAGTAATTACTGTATCCTGCATGCCATTACTATTATCAAAATAATCAACACATTTAAGATATTTAATGAAATACCAGGATTGAAAAAAATCATGTAGCACTCACAGTCTGTATCATTCCATCAGTATTGATCAAAACCGTGTGCCTTGTTTTGTTCTGGAAATGAGCTGTAGCGCTTTTTCCTCCAGCAGAGACTGTAACGTTCTCGGTGTCAAGTGTCATATATTCATTAGACTGGGGGAGCAAAACAACATAAACTAATTTGTAAGATGATTATGTACAGTTTACATACAGCACATATGCATAATGTTTCCTCAACTACAAGCATTTTTATGTACTAGGGATTGATTTTTATGAAAATTGTTATGAAAAACTTTTCTTTTTAACATGCACTACTATTACAAAGTTACAGGTCAGACAGATTTTTAAATATGTTTTTAATTCTCTTTTGCTCACCAAGACTGCATTTGTTTAATGTCAAACAATGTCAAATATTACTACATTTCAAAATAACTTTTATAATTTAATATTTTTTAATTGTTAATTAAACTGATTAATTTGTATGATATAAATATTTTTTATCATGCTTTTTATTATTTTTTTGTCAAAGTTTTAATTTCCACCATAACATAACATAAACCATTTTGCCCCAATAAAGTTTTTTCACAAGTTAGTGAGTTTGGTTACCAACAAGGCAAGATTTCAAATGATGCAAAATGTGTGTAATGTTAATTAATCATGTATTTAGAATTCATAAATGCTAACTATGAAATGAATCACCGTGAGACAAAGTAGGCTATATATATATATATATATATACTGTAAATATAGGCTACACATACACACACATTTTTGGGGGGGGGAGAAATCAATATTAATTTCCATGGTTTTATGTATCAGAGCACAATAAAAAAATATCTGGTGCTTGGCAGGTCTTAACATTTTGGAAAGTAATATCTCAGATGAGCAACAAGACACGGCATTGCACCGTGCCATTATTGATTGAATAAAAATAAAGCCAAAATGTAAAAGTCATGTGTGAAAAAGTAAAATTATTACTTCAAGTTATTGCTGCTAAAAGTGGATGTCTTGTGATCTTCATCTGAGGTTTTATTTTGCAAATTTTAAGACCTGTCAAGGACCAGATCATTTTTGTATTATGTTCTGAATTATACAGAATACCATGGAATTCAAGAGGGTGTCCTAAATTCTTCACATGACTATATACATATATATATATATATATATATACAGTGCTCAGCATAAATAAGTACACCCCCTTTGAAAAGTAAAATTTTAAAAAATATCTCAATGAACACAAAAACCATTTCCAAAATGTTGACAAGACTAAGTTTAATATAACATATGTTTAACTTATAACATGAAAGTAAGGTTAATAATATAACTTAGATTACACATTTTTCAGTTTTACTCAAATTAGGGTGATGCAAAAATGAGTACACCCCACAACAAAAACTACTAAATCTAGTACTTTGTACGGCCTTCATTATTTTTAATGACAGCACCAAGTCTTCTAGGCATGGAATGAACAAGTTGGCGACATTTTGCCAGATCTATCTTTTTCCATTCTTCAAGAATGACCTCTTTTAGAGATTGGATGCTGGATAGAGAGTGATGCTCAACTTGTCTCTTCAGAATTCCCCATAGGTGTTCGATTGGGTTCAGATCAGGAGACATACTTGACTACTGAATCACTTTCACCCTGTTCTTCTTCAGATATCCAACAGTGGCCTTAGATGTGTGTTTAGGATCATTGTCATGTTGGAAAAGTGCACGACGACCAAGGGCACGGAGTGATGGTAGCATCTTCTCTTTCAGTATAGAGCAGTACATTTGTGAATTCATGATGCCATCAATGAAATGCAGCTCCCCGACACCAGCAGCACTCATGCAGCCCCACATAAGGACACTGCCACCACCATGTTTCACTGTAGGCACCATGCATTTTTCTTTGTATTCCTCACCTTTGCGACGCCAAACAGTTTTGAAGCCATCAGTTCCAAAAACATTTATCTTGGTCTCATCACTCCAGAGTATAGAGTCCCAGTAGTCTTCATCTTCAGTTTGGCTTTCTACTTTAGATAACTGCAGTGAACTTGCATGTCGATTTTCTTCAACCCTTCTCATCAGAAGATGCTCCTGACGAGGTCTTAACTTCCGTGGACGACCTGGACGTCTCTGTGAGATGGTTGCAGTTCCATCTTTTTTAAATGTTTGTACCACTTTTGCTACAGTATTCTGACTGATAAGTAAAGCTTTGCTGATCTTCTTGTAGCCTTCACCTTTCTTGTGTAAAGAAATTATTTTCTTTCTCATGTCTTGTGACTTTTCTCTTCCATGTGGTGCCATTGCTGACAGTATGAAATGGGAAGGGGTTTTCTTTAAGTAACACCCTTTTATAATCAACTGTCACCTGTGTAATGAATAATTAGACTCACCTGAGGTTGAATTCTTGTTAAATTAGACATTTGTAGTCTAAAATTTAGCTTTGCTCCAGAGACTTTCAGTGGGGTGTACTCATTTTTGCATCACCCTAATTTGAGTAAAACTGAAAATGTTGTTCTCTAAGTTATATTATTAACCTTACTTTCATGTTATAAGTTAAACAGATGTTTTGGAAAATGTTTTTGTGTTCATTGAGATATTGTTTAAAATTTTACTTTTCAAAGGGGGTGTACTCATTTACGCTGAGCACTGTATATATATATATATATATATATATGATATTTTTCCTGTGATGTATTGTTTGCATATACACTATTAGACATAATAGTAATTTAAAAAAATACTAGCAAGATTGTACAATTTTCTGAGTAAACATTTCCCAGTTGTCCATAGTGCCAAAAATGGCCATAATTTAAGAGACGCCCATTTGTTACTTTCTTTAAATTATAGTTTTCCAACTCTTTAAAAACTGTTTATGTTCCATGTGCCATTGTGTGAACTTACACCAAAACCAGGAACAGCAAACGGTTCTTGCCCCTCCACTACAACAGGCAGTGATGTGTTCTCCAAGTTCAGGAACTTCACCTGGGTTTGAGAGCTTGATGGGAATTCAGGCATTGTTCGCTGTTGGATTACAAGAAATGTACAATTTACTTTCTTTGTTGAGAATGTACAGTATATCAAATGCATTGTGACAATTATTGTACCAGAACGCTAAGGGCATAAAGCAAGCCAATAAGCATGCTGTACCAATAACAATCTAAAAGAAGCATCAGGGTTTGGTTCTCAGACATCATTGAAACATATCTACTAGACTGCTAGATATCGTTTACTCACGTCAATTTGAATCTGCAAAGAGCAGCAGCCACAAATGCTAATGCAGCCAGCACCATACCAACAGTCATCCTCCGCAGGGGCCTGGGAAACACCGCACACACACACAACCACACAACACACACACACACACACACACACACAAAATCACAGTCAAATAACACGTCATGTCTCAAAATCACAAATGCACAGTCAGTAAACATTATCCAGCACTTACGTGAGTTAAAATGGCATTTCTTTGATAAGTGGATATGACTGCAGAGTCCATGATCGGCACCATTATCACAATCAGTAAGGGTTCACAATCTGCACCAGAACGTAAATAAGAATGCACCGTATGTACACTACATGTAGTTTATGACCTATTGTCCTGATCATTTCATATCCTGTTAATCATAGTAAAACACAAGTATAGATACACAAAGTGTGTTATAAATCAGTCTCACCTGCATCTGATCTGGCTGAATTACAAACGCTCCCTATGATGACAGAAAGAAAGAAGGGATATACCATATAAAATATGACAACATGACTAGACAGATATATGTGCTTCTGGCAGTTTTCTTTACAAAGTTGAAATGCATTTTTTCTTTACTTACAAAGTTACCATCCATAGTGGTGGCTTGAAGAGTCCAACGAGAGCCCTGGAAAGACAACAAAACTCTCATTTTACATCAAGCCAGAAAACAGATCAGCAAGAATTATGGCATTCGTAGCATCATTGTGTTTCTACACAGACCTGCTGGTCAAATAAGGCCCAGAACATTGGCAGAGGGATATAGAGGAACAGAACCTTCAACACCATCTTCACCTGAGCGATCAGGAGTTTCTGACAACAAAAAGACAGAATGCCTGTGAACTTCTTATTGCATTGAAGAGTTAATTGATGCATTGGTGCATATTTTAAACATTGAATCATGATGGTTTATGAAACATACATCATATTTCTCATCCGCCCAGTCCATCCAGTGCTCTCTCTTGGGGTATTGCTTACCGCGGCGATTGAAACGGTTCTTAATTGCAAACTATAGAAGGTTAAAGAAAAACAATCATGCAATTAGGCTTTTCCACATGGCTTTTTACCAAATCAGGTACACTACCAGCCAAAGATTTAAACAGAAAGATTTTTCATGTTTTTTAAAGAATTCAATCCTGCATTTATTTGATCCAAAGTACAGAAAAAAACAGTACAATTGTAAAATATTTTTACTATTTTAAAATATTACACACACACACACACGCACACGCACACACACACACACCACACACACACACACACACACACACACACACCACACACACACCACACACACACATATAAATACTGACTCCAAGCTTTTGAATATAGTGTAAAATATTACAAAAGCTTTTTGTTTCAGATAAATGCTGATCTTTGGATCTTTCTACTCATCAGAGAATCCTGAAAAAATTTACACTATTTTAAATATGGCTGATAATAATAATAAATAAACAAATTCTTGAACAGCAAATCTGCATATTGATTCTAATGATTCTAAAGGATGTGACTCTGAAATTTTTGCTTTGATTCACAGGAATAAATTACATTTTAAAATATATTCAAATATATAAAAATATTACTGCTTTTGCTGTATATTGGATCAAATAAACGCAGGCTTGGTGAGCAGAAGATAATTCTTTAAAAAACATTATCTGGTAGTGTACATATAAACCATTTACTGTAAATTATTCATATCAATAAGTTATCATAGGCTACGCTAATGGAGTTACTGTGCTTAAATACAGCACAATGTGACCCTGGACCACAAAACCAGTCATGTGGTTCAATTTTTGGAAAAATACATTTATACATATATATTGAATATGTGTGTGTGTGTGTGTGTGTGT
>QVTF01024573.1:30000-37565 GCA_003573665.1 Oxygymnocypris stewartii | reverse complement strand
CCTCTCTCATTCAGTCTCTCTCTCTCTCTCTCTCTCTCTCCCTCACTCACTCAATCTCTCTCTTTCCCCCTCTCTCATTCAGTCTCTCTCTCTCTCTCGCTCGCTGTCTCTCTCCTCCAGACCTGCAGTTGTTGAGGTTTTAACACTTGTATGTTTCTTGGTTTCAGTGGGCCACAATATGACTCCTGTAGGAGTCTCATTAATATCCACTGATGAACATGTTAATCAGCTGAGACGATCGGTAAACCTCCAGCAGCGTGTGAATCTGTGGTTGGATCCGACTCAAGCTCAGACTTGTCTTCTCATGCTCTGGCTCAGGTTTCAGAGTTACTGTTACTGCCCACCTCATCTCTCACACCTGCGCAGTTCTCTGTGTGACTGTGCACCACAGGATCCTCCGTGACGCGTCAGACGCTGGCAGATCCGGCAGTATACCTGCTTCTGTTTGTTTGTGTAGTTCAGCTTTTAGCATGAATATTCAATATGAACGAGTTAGTCTGGAACTGGTCTCTAACGGTCTGATAAAGAGGTCAGCGGGTCGTTTAGGTTGACCTTTGAGGTCACGTTTATCCTTCTGTGTCTCTCTGAAATGAGAACGGAAATGGGCCGTCTCTGCATTATTGTTTGCATGAAGCAAAATTACTACAGTCATTTACTGTATTGTTCTTAACACAGCTTTACAGGGATAAACAGAAAATGCATTTTTAATAATATCTATTTCTAAATACATCATTCTTATCAGTAGTCTAAAAAATGAGATGCAAAAGTATGATGTTATTGTGTTTGTTAGGGGTTCATATTGAAGGAGAAATAAGCTGCGCTGTAAAAAAAAAAAAAAAAACCTTTTTTAGCAGATAATTTTTTACTGTAAAAAACAGCAACTATGATTGCCCGAATTTTACCGTAAAAAATATGGTAGCACTGTAAAATTCCCAGTTAAATACCGTAATTTAATTATTTGATAATATTGAAGTACTTAAATCTGCTACGTGACAGTAACAGTCAATTTCAACCTACAAATGTTTTCTTACAAACCATAATTTCTATTTTTCTCATAATAACCACCAATAGTAGGCGGTGATGAGAAAGTCACATGATGAGCCAAAGCCAATCACAAGCAGCGTTTAAATATTAACATATATAGAAGGTGCTCAATCACACGAACACTAATCACCATCACGGTAACACTCAATAAACTCAAATATGCAATAAACATTAATTTAACAACATTAGGTGTAACATACAACCATAATGTGCAAAACTAATCAGAAAAAAAATTATAAATAGTTATTTCAACAACAACAAAAAACATTAAATTTGAAAACAACGCAGGGAATTCTGGGAAAGTTAAAGATATATTATCAGTACCTGAGATTATCACTGTCGTTAGTTTCCGCGACGTCGTGGAAATAGAAACCGTTTCTAAATTAGACATTTTGCGTGTCGCGGCTTGAAGATAGCTTTTATCACGTGTCTCCGTCACGGCTAGTTAGGACAGAAATGCTAATTAACATGGAAAAGATACCTTTTATCGTCACATCGCGTGTAGTTAGGACACGGTGTGAGATGTAAAAATGTCAACTGTGATATCACACAAATGTATTTAACAGAGCTATACTGGAGGATATAAAGGATCTTTGAGCACGGGCAGCCCGTACCTTCGACCAGACGGTAGTAACTCATATCCCCCATAAAGAAGATGTGATGCATCCCATTAGCTGTATTTATCATACTATGCTATTGTTTACCTGCAATCTTACAGGCCATATTAACAATTTTATCTAGTTTGTTCTAGTCAGCTTCCGCATGAAATACAATCATTGCAACCCTTTCTTATAAACAGCTGCTGTATTCACATCCCATGTCGTTTTTCGTCAAAGATATTTATAGTCATTTACAACTTCGATGCCCTCAGAATTGACAGTTATTTATTAGTGTGTGCGTCTCTT
Organism: Oxygymnocypris stewartii; assembly: GCA_003573665.1. Classification (NCBI taxonomy): domain Eukaryota; kingdom Metazoa; phylum Chordata; class Actinopteri; order Cypriniformes; family Cyprinidae; genus Oxygymnocypris; species Oxygymnocypris stewartii. The sequence continues at coordinate 35,616 of QVTF01024573.1, read as the reverse complement.
TAAAGTCAAATATTGTTTATTTAGTTTTCCTCATGTGAAGGAAACAAGATTGACGCCAATCAACGAACTCCTCTACGATAGTCCACTTCATCCTCAGTGATCAAACCGACAATTGCCGTATCATCTGCATATTTCATATCATCTACATTCATCTGTGTAAAGGGTATATAAGGCTCTGTCCCAAATGGCAGCCTAAACCCTCGCGGTCTTCCTCTGCGTCCGGTGACGTGATGCCGCTTTGACTGTCGGGTAGAAGTCTGCTGTGGGCTCGGCTGAAGTACGGCGCTCGCGAGCACCCTTCTGAACGCTAACATGAGGAATGGGACACCCTACGGTCTCGTGGACACGCGGCGGCCATGTTAAGCCCGTAAGACAGTGCACATGAAGTGTTTAATTTGAGACAGAGCCTAACACTGGAGAGATAGTACTTCCCTGTGTTGCTAACAATAGTCAAAGACAAAACAGAGTGTACCCTAACACACTATACCTTACAAGACTCAACCCATCTAACAAGTCAACCATTCACACCAGGCTTAAACAATCGTTCCATTACAATATGTACTCGTATAGTATTAAATGCAGAGGAGAGATCTGTAAACATAACACGAGCATATCGTTTTGGTTTATTAAGATGACTATGTAGCATCTTCTGTGCTCGTCCCCTTCCTATTTGCAAATTATAGTTCCAACATCAGAAACAACACTATTTTTTTCAAAACTCTTCAAAGCTACCGGATGATAATCATTTATAATAATAATATTTTTGGCACATGCACTTCACATGAAAGTTTCAGGCAGTGCGTACAGAGCAAGTATCCACAGACACTTGACTATAAATAACACTTCTATCAGGACCCGCTGCCTTCCTTGTATTAACCCTACTAACTTCTTACGATGTTATAATGACCCTTTGCCTTACATTTAATTGCTGTCTAATAGGTTTAAAGTCTGATGTCTCAAATCTACCAAACAAATGAATTTGCGAAAGCCAAATCATCCCCATAATTACCTATTAAACGATTTACTCCTTTCCTGTCCTATCATTGTATACACTCCCTTAAATTATTATTACTCATCTTTCTCTCAATTTTGCTTGTAATTATATTTACACCTAATCATAATTTACATTACTTTAACCTATTGCCTGCAAAGCTTGCTTTTTCTTCGTCAATGATGGTTGTAATTCCCCCGTTTATCCGTGGCTTATTATCCGGATACCTTTTAATATTTTGTTTTAATGACATTAGCCACACAAAAATGTCAGCACATTATTTAGCTCATTTAAATCTTCATAAACACATGCCATGCTGTACAAGACAAGACGGTCCACAGATTCCTCGTTCCACATCTGGATGGTTCTCAGCGCATTGCTGGGTTTAAGCCGCTGTTTATAAAGAGAAACCAGATGTATCTCACTGTGGTCTGAATCACCCAAGGGTGGTTTTGAATACCCTTTATATCCATTATTAATACTACAAGTCAAGCACCCTTTATCCTCTAGTGGGGCAAGACATATGCTGATAAGATTAGGCAGTACATGTGCTATAGAACAACCATTAAAATTTAGGAGCGTCTGGTGCAATGTTTTCCAACCGAGCAAGCCCGGAAGTTCGCCCGTGGATGAATAATAAACAAACCATACTTCAATGGAAAGTTTATTTATTCAACTTTCAGATGATGCATACATCTCAATTTCACAAAATATGACTAATTTTGTGCTCCAGGCAGTGTCGGGGAAAGTTACTTTTAAAAGTAATGCGTTACAATTTTTTATGGAAAGTTTTGCGTTACGTTACTTTCGTGCTACTTTTTAAATATGAGCAGGGCTTGACTGTTTGTTTTTAATACAAGAAGTTATATTTATAGCAAATATAAAAGCTTTCACACCAAAAAGTGTAATGAATAAACCTCAGACTGAAGGACGAGTAAATCACGTCTGTACAGAAGAGAAGGAGAAGTTCAACACTCTTCAGCAATAAAACAACATTGTTAGTTTATCTAAAGTCATTTTTATTATTATTATGATTGAACTGATCATCAAAGGTCAGCAGCAAACACATCGGTTAATAAAATTAGATTATATATATTTGTGTTGTTTAACATATTTAATTATTGCAGGTTTGCATCATATTCTGAGTTTGCATTTCACTGTTTTAATTAATTTTGATGAATACTGAATCTGTTTTTTGCGAGTGGGATGAATTAATACACATTCATATTTAGTCTAGATTAGATCTACAGTAAGATCATGTTCACACGGCGCACTGTCATCAATAAATGAAACAAAAGTAACTCAGATATTTTCTTGTAAATTAAAAAGTAATGCGTTACTTTACAAGTTACTTGAAAAAAGTAATGTTATTACGTAACTCGCGTTACTTGTAATGCGTTACCCCCCCAACACTGGCTCCAGGGTCACATATATTTCACAAAATATGACAAATGTTGTGGTACAGGGTCACATATATATCCTGACATATTATTTATTAATTAATCCTTTATTTTTCCAGGAAGGTCCCATTAAGATTAAAAGAAGTCTCTTCTAGACAAACGATTTGTACAAGAAACGAGATGATATTTAAAGGTCATAGAAGAAGCAGTTGTCGCTCTGCTCTGCTGTGGTCGCAGCGCTTCATTAAAACTGCGGTCAGACTCGGAGCAATGAGCTTGTTTCCTGTCATTCTGCAGCCGTTGGCACATGTTTGTTGGGCTGCTTGTTTCAGAATCAGACAGTTTTACATATTCAGACCATATTAAACATTTCTCAACATCGGCGTGAGATACAAACTCATTCATTCAAACACACGTGACGTGTCTCTTTTACTCATGGATGCAGGTTGAAGTCAACATGACATGTGTGCACTTTGAAATACGATATTCAAGAAGAATAAATGTAGAGCAGGATTTAGTTCTCTGGGCTGTAGATGCTGCTCAGGTTTCTTCTCAATAACACAGCTATAGTCTGAAAAACAGCATGCAGGTTTCTGAATCAGTTCAGTTTGATTTTATTTATATAGCACAATGTTGTTTATTTAAACAGACACAAATACAGACACACGCACACACACACACACACACACACACACAAATACACAGACACACAGACACACACACACACACACACACACACACACACACACACACACACACACACACACACACAAATACACAGACACACAGACACACACACACACGCACACACACACACACAGACACAGACACACACACACACACATACAGACACGCACACACACACACACACACACACACACACACACACACACACACACACACACACACAGACACACAGACACACAGACACACACACACACAGATATACAAATAAGGACATTGACAAAGAGATAGATAAAGTGGCGTAAGGCACATGGCAGATAGAGTGCAAACCCGTTAAATAAACAAATGTGCAGATATGAGTGTAGTGCAAAAGAGCTTATCAGTCTGTTAAAGTGATAAAGAGCTAAAGAGCTCAGAGAACACTCTCTAATTAAACTGTCAGAAGAAGTAGTTGGCAGTCAATGTCTTATAAGGGAAGTGATCAGTACAATGCTGCACAAAGTGACTGGTGTGGGTCACAGTTTGTAAGTGGGAAGGGGGTGAGGGGGTGGAAGGTCCTGGGGGTGTGGGAGCTGGGGGGGGGGGGTCGGAGGGGTAAAAGAGGGGAGGGGGGGCAAGGTCGGGATGGAGTTTAGCTTCCTGACAGCCTGATGGATGAAGCTGTCCTTCAGTGTGCTGGTCCTGCCCTGGAGACTCCGCAGCCGGGTGTGTCGGGTGGGTGGGATCACCTGCAATGCAGAGGGCTTTGCGGGTGAGACGGATGCCGTAGATGTCCTGGAGAGAGGGGAGAGAGACACCAACGATCTTCTCAGCTGGTCTCATTATTCGTTGAAGTGACTTGCGGTAGGACGTGTTGCAAGCACCATGCCACACAGTGATGCAGCTAGTCAGAATGCTCTCGATGGTGCCTCTGTAGAAAGTGCACATGATGGGGGCCGGGGCTCTGGCTCTTCTGAGTTTGCGGAAGAAGTAGAGACGCTGCTGTGCTTTCTTGGCCAGTGCTGCAGTTTTGTTAGTCCCGGAGAGGTCCTCTGTGATGTGCACACCCAGGAACTTGGTGCTGCTCACTCTCTCCACAGTCGCACCATTGATGGTCAGAGGAGAATGCTGAGTGTGCACTCTCCTGAAGTCAAACATTATGAAGTTAAAAATTAAGAGATATCATCAGGAAACATGGGGTTAGTACCTGACTGATGGAACCTATGTTCCTGACTGATGACGAAGAATCGACAGAGCTGCCATCAAGTTTTAGACAGTGTTCTAGGTTATTACTTGTGGGGGTTTTAGGTCCGATAATTAACACCTCTGTTTCTTTCAGAATTTAGCAGTAAGATATTACTCGTCATCCAGTTTTTTATATCGACTATGCATTCCATAAGTTTCTCAATTTGGTTTGTTTCACCGGGCCGTGAAGAAATATAGAGCTGAGTATCATCAGCATAACAGTGAAAGCTAACCCCGTGTTTCCTGATGATATCTCCCAAGGGTAACATGTAAAGCGTGAAAAGTAAAGGCCCTAGTACTGAGCCTTGTGGTACTCCATACTGCACTTGTGATCGATATGATACCTCTTCATTCACTGCTACGAACTGATGGCAGTCAGACAAGTAAGATTTGAACCATGCTAATGCACTTCCACTAATGCCAACAAAGTTTTCAAATCTATTCAAAAGAATGTTGTGATCGATCGTGTCGAACGCAGCGCTAAGATCCAGGAGCACTAATAAAGAGATATAACCACGATCAGATGATAAGAACAGGTCATTTTGCCTGCTGATGCTTTTTTTTTTTTTTTTTAGCCACCGTATTGAATAAATATCTGGGGTTATGTTTGTTTTCTTCTATAAGAGACGAAAAGTAATCAGATCTAGCAGTTTTTAATGCGTTTCTGTAGGATAGGGTACTTTCCCACCAAGCAATATGAAATACCTCTAGTTTAGTTTTCCTCCAGTTGCGCTCCATTTTCCGGGCTGTTCTCTTTAGGACGCGAGTGTGCTCATTATGCCATGGTGTTGGACTCTTTTCCTTAATCTCCCTTAAGTGTAAAGGGGCAACCATATTTAAAGTGCTAGAAAAGAGAGAATCCATCGTTTCGGTTACATCATCAAGTTTTTCTGCACTGTTGGACATGCTGAGGAATCGAGATAAATCAGGAAGATTACTTGGAAGGTCAGGAAGGTCTCTATGTGCTGAGAATTAACTGACTTCTGTGACGTGAAGCGGCTAGCAGACGGTCAGTTTAGCCAGCTTCCTAACCTGGCCCCAGTTAGTCAATCACAAACTCTAAGACTATGTGCCATATTTCTAGAGAGAAGAGCGGCACCACCCCTGGAGGGATGAAGACCATCTCTTTTCAACAGGTCAGGTCTGCCCCAAAAACTCGTCCAATTGTCTATAAAACCTATGTTATTCTGCAGGCACCGCATAGACATCCAGCCATTGAGTGACAACAGTCTGCTATGAATCTCATCACCCCGGTAAGCAGGGAGGTTACATGGAAGAGTTTTGATGCTATATTATTGATTGTTTATGTTGCTAATG
>QVTF01024573.1:25000-27500 GCA_003573665.1 Oxygymnocypris stewartii | reverse complement strand
AGCTGTAAATTCAACTCCTTCTTACAGATATGGTAGAACCATCACTTCCACCACAAAAGACTGCTTTGTAAGTAATCTTCCTGATTTATCTCAATTCCTCAGCATGTCCAACAGTGCAGAAAAACTTGATGATGTAACAGAAACTATGGATTCTCTCTTTCCTAGCACTTTAGATATGGTTGCTCCTTTACGCTTAAGGGAGATTAAGGAAAAGAGTCCAACACCGTGGTATAATGAGCACACTCGCTTCTCAAAGAGAGCAACCCGGAAAATGGAGCGCAGCTGGAGGAAAACAAAACTAGAGGTATTTCGTATTGCTTGGTGGGAAAGTGCCCTATCCTACAGAAAAGCATTAAAACAGCTAGATCTGATTACTTTTCATCTCTTTTATAAGAAAACAAATATAACACCAGATATTTATTCAATACAGTGGCAAAATTAACAAAAAAATAAAGCATCAGGAGGCATTGACATTTCCCAACAGCACAGCAGTAATGACTTTATGAACTATTTTACTTCCAAAATCAATACTATTGGATATCAAACTGTAACCATGCATCCGTCTGCTACGGTATCACATCCAATAGTGCACTATATATCCCCTGAACAACAATTGCACTCATGCTCTACAATAGGGGAGGAAGAATTGTATAAACTTGTTAAATCAGCTAAACCAACAACATGTATGTTAGGGTATGTCCCCAAAACCTTTAAATTGGCTGTTATTAAGCCTCTCATTAAAAAACCACAACTTGACCCCAAAGATCTAGTTAATTACAAACCGATCTCGAATCTCCCTTTTCTGTCAAAGATACTGGAAAAGGTAGCATCCTCACAATTATATTCCTTCTTAGAGAAAAATGATATCTGTGAGGATTTCCAGTCAGGATTTAGACGATCTAATAGTACTGAGACTGCTCTCATTAGAGCAACAAATGACCTGCTCTGATCATCTGATCGTGGTTGTATCTCTTTATTAGTGCTCCTGGATCTTAGCGCTGCGTTCGACACGATCGATCACAACATTCTTTTGAATAGATTAGAAAACTCTGTTGGCATTAGTGGAAGTGCATTAGCATGGTTCAAATCATACTTATCTGACCGCCATCAATTCGTAGCAGTGAATGAAGAGGTATCATATCGATCACAAGTGCAGTATGGAGTATCTCAAGGCTCAGTACTAGGACCGTTACTTTTCACACACACACACTCACACATGCACGCGCGCGCGCACACACACACACACACACACACACGCACGCACACACGTGCTGACATCCATACGAACACACACACATTGCTGTTTATATATTCATTAACGAGTTCGTTTGCCCATAGAATCATTAGGAAATAGAGTAAACTTATTTGGCTTGCTGTCCACTGACGAGGGGCTCGATGAAGCAGCTTCGGCTCGAGCTCTGATACACCCCCCGGGGACTTGATATAAGGTGATTACAAAGGGCAAGGTACCTAAGAAGAAGGTGGAGTTTGGGGAGGTGGAGGGCAAGGTACCTAAGAAGAAGGTGGAGTTTGGGGAGGTGGAGGGCAAGGTACCTAAGAAGAAGGTGGAGATTGGGGAGGTGGAGGGCAAGGTATCTGAGAAGAAGGTGGAGATTGGGGGGTGGAGGGATGCTGAAACAGCTGGGACTAGAGAGAGGTAAACAGCTGTTTATATTCTCTGGCTGTTGATTGAATGATTAGATGGGCTCGCTCCTCCCTAACTTACGTTTAGGAACTTCATTAAACTCAAATTGTTTTTGCAGCGTTACTTCATTTTCACTGTAAACAGTAGATGATTGGAACATCAGCCAGTTTGAATCAATCTGATGCACTGTGTTAAACGTTTTTTTTTAACAGATCTGATTGTAAAGCAAAGTTCAGATGCTCTCCTTAATAAAACACAAAACAACATTACATGAGACAGAAGCTGCAAACACGCACTGAGTCATGAAGTCAAGCAGCTGTTGTGTTTGGATGTTTTTATGATTATGATCTCAGTGATTCAGCTTCATCAGAACGAGGAGATGATGCTGCATGACAAGCTTGGTGTGTTTCTGAAAGCCTCAGGTTCTGTGTAACTGTCCTAGCCTGCTCTTCTCAGAAAGATCGCTCACTTTCCACTCGATGGCAAAGTCGACATCCAGTATCTGACGTCATAAAACATGCTAAACTCCCTCATCATCATCATCATCTTCATCATAACACCAGCAAACCTCTCAACTGAATTCACTACCTCGGGTTTAGATGACATCCTTTCTCTGAGGTTGTGTTCAACTGCATGTTGCCAGATAAAGTCTACTTTGTGTGGAGGAATATGTTCATAAACCTTAGCAAAAGATACAAATTCATGTATAGAATATTACCAAACACTATACATGCCTGTCTTACTTTTTGAGCATTTGATTGATTGATTTTGGCACGTTCAGGTGGTTTTCTGTAATAGATATCTGGCAACTGTAAATCATTTTCCCACACGGGTGAGAAATGCATGTGATCGCCT
>QVTF01024573.1:12500-22500 GCA_003573665.1 Oxygymnocypris stewartii | reverse complement strand
GCTCATTCGAGGGCAGGCCTCATGGCTGCTCCTCTGCAGCGTTCAGGTGAGTATGACATTTCTTAAGGTAGTCCGTCTGCCCTCTGATCAGCGGTGGACCTTCGGGACTCAGGTGATGAGCTCATGCAGACTGAATGTCCGCATTCCTCTCACCGTCGAACCTGCAGGACAGGACATCAGCCCGGCTTCTCACGCCCCCCTTCCATGGTGGTGCGGAGAGCCGAGGGCAGATGCGGGAGCAAAGGGATCTCACGTCGCCGCAGATGCTGCACGGAAGAACCCACTGTGTAAGCATGCAGCCCCCGCCTCAGAGCGGCGTTCTGCTGTTTGCAAAGCACAATCGCTCCTCTCTCATTCACATGATAATAGCCCCTCATTAGCGGCTACCGTGTGTTCGGAACAACCTCTCATTACACGATAATAGCCCCTCATTAGCGGCTACCGTGTGATCGGGACAACCTCTCATCCACGTGATAATAGCCCCTCATTAGCGGCTACCGTGTGTTCGGAACAACCTCTCATTACATGATAATAGCCCCTCATTAGCGGCTACCGTGTGATCGGGACAACTTCTCATTCACATGATAATAGCCCCTTATTAGCGGCTACAGTGGGTAGAGGACATTTATAATTCACATGGTAACAGCCCCTTGTCAGCGGCTACAGTGTGTAGTGAACTTTTTATAATTCACATGATAGCATCGGCGGCGCCTTGTGTGTAGAGGATATGTTTTTCTAATTCACAAAGTGCGCGAAGGCGATGGGATCTGATGCTCCTGCGCGGAAAGCGCGCGAAGGTGAGGAGTCACATGACACCCCTGCGCGAAAAAGCGCGCGAAGGTGAGGAGTCACATGACACCCCTGCGCCGAAAAGCGCGCGAAGGCGAGGAGTCACCTGATGCCCTGAAGGGCGCATCCTATCAGCCTCCCAGATTTCGCCGGACTATTACGCCAGTTGTTTACGCCCCTTCACGTGGTGTTCAACTAGGTCGTATAGCAGTCAGCCTGTAGTTATTACAGCCGCTATATTGTAGAGGATCGCGCGAAGGCGAGGAGTCACCTGATGCCCTGAAGGGCGCATCCTATCAGCCTCCCAGATTTCGCCGGACTATTACACCAGTTGTTTACGCCCCTTCACGTGGTGTTCAACTAGGTCGTATAGCAGTCAGCCTGTAGTTATTACAGCCGCTTAGAGGATCGCGCGAAGGCGAGGAGTCACCTGATGCCCTGAAGGGCGCATCCTATCAGCCTCCCAGATTTCGCCGGACTATTACGCCAGTTGTTTACGCCCCTTCACGTGGTGTTCAACTAGGTCGTATAGCAGTCAGCCTGTGGTTATTACAGCCGCTATATTGTGGAAGACTGCGCGAAGGCGAGGAGTCACCTGATGCCCTGAAGGGCGCATGCCTCCCAGATTTCGCCGGACTATTACGCCAGTTGTTTACGCCCCTTCACGTGGTGTTCAACTAGGTCGTATAGCAGTCAGCCTGTGGTTATTACAGCCGCTATTGTGGAAGACTGCGCGAAGGCGAGGAGTCACCTGATGCCTTGAAAGGGCGCATCCTATCAGCCTCCCCGCCGGACTATTACGCCAGTTGTTTACGCCCCTTCACGTGGTGTTCAATTAGGTCGTATAGCATAGTCAGCCTGTAGTTATTACAGCCGCTATGTTGTAGAAGACCCCGGGATCGAGGTCTTCTCTGACAAGTTAAGAGACCCGGGAAGAGGCACCACGACCAGTGCAGGAGCCCTCAAGCTGTCTCAAAATTGTAAAATGTGTGGGACGAAGTGTGTTCATTAAAGCATACGTTTGCACGAGGAGCTTCCTCCTCGCTCAGTCACCACCGCCGCTCGCCCCTCCCCTTAGCGACCGGACCCACTGCCCACACGGGTTATAGCTGCCAGCCGCTGTAGCCGCTGTGTCAGTTCATGAGCGCGTGAGAATCTCACGCTGGCTGCTCTGCATAAGAGCGAGGGTACACCCTTCAATTCAGACACAGACCACCCCGTTTCAATGGCGTGGCGTAGTCTCTAACACTGACTCGAAATGCCCTTATCCTAACAAGAGCTATACAATTGCTCGGGGAAGGAGCAATAGAGCAATTTTCAGCGAACAGGCGGGACGGCTGTTTTTGTCCAGCCGCTGTTTGGGGTGCCTAGAGAGAGGGTAGACTCTGCCCGATTCTAGATCTCGGACCCATCAACAGAGCGCTTGGAAAGCGTCCGTTCAGGATGCTAACGCTAAGCAGATCCTGGCGCGAATTCGCCCCGGGGACTGGTTTGCGTCCGTGGATTTAAAGGACGCGTACTTTTACATTCGGATAGCACCGCATACTCAGACGGTTTTTCTGAATAGCTGTCAACTGTCAGGGAGAAGCACAGCGTTCCAATACTCTGTTCCCCCGTCCGGGCTGCTCCGGCCCCACGCACTTTCAAAGTGCATCAATGCAGCACTTCCCACTCAAATCGAGCGGAAGGCGCATCCTCAACTATCTGGACGATTGGCTGATTTTAGCTCGGTCCCTGGATACGCTTATCAGCACACATAGACTCTCTGTTTATTCACTTGGAGTCCCTAAGCTATGAGAACCCGCCTCTCGCGAGATCGCGTGGGGGATGAGACCCTGCCTCTCGTGAGATCGCGTGGGATGAGAGCCTGCCTCTCGTGAGATCGCGTGGGATGAGAGCCTGCCTCTCGTGAGATCGCGTGGAGATTATCCAGCCTCTCGCGAGATCGAGCCGCGGCCAATTGTCTTCCCTGCGCCTTTCAGGCAGGGCAGCTCTGTTCAGTTGAGGGTATTTCAGCGGCTGGGGAGTAGTGTGCGAGGGAATGCCAGCTTCGGGACTGTAGCTGGAACCTCAGAGCCAGTGGCACTTAAATCGCCTGGAGCTGGAAGCAGTCTTCTTAGCTCTAAAGGATTTTCAGCCACAGCTGGACCAGCAAAATGTACTGATTCGCACCGACAGCACGTCTGTGGTTTCATACATAAATCTTTAAGGGAGAGCGGAGGTGGATCTGTTCGCCAGAGCGAGAACACGCATTGCCTGTTGTTCTTCACTCCCCGCTGACATCACGCTGACCAGCAGCTAGCCCGTATGCATTTCCTCCGATCAAGGAATGTTACCGCTGGTGTTATGAGAGATCAGGGTGGAGCGAGCATCAGGGATACTCATCGCCCTGAATCCAGCCTGGGTTCCCAGACTTGACGGAAGTGCTGGAGGCACCGCCTTGCCGTTCCCCGGCAGGAAATATATGCTATTCCAGGTCGAACCTGAAACTATAGAGCCATCATGTGTGATCGCTTCAGGGGTATCAGAGAGGGGCGCCTTACAGTCTCGCACGCTCATGGGAGCGCGAAAACCCTGTACAAAACGTTTGTATGCTTCAAATGGGAGTGTTTGTGAAGGAGTCCGGCTCATATCGACCTGACTACTTGCACCGTATGTTCTGAGTTTCCCGCTGCACAGACTGGATAGTGGATCGTTACCATCGACACTGAAGTCTATGTCGTGGCATTGCCGTGCCCGTTCCCCGCAGAGCGGGCAATCGTTCGGTAAAAGACTACATCCCCCATGTCCACTTTCGTTTCCGCTCTGGGACCAGGAAGTGGGGTAAGAGCTCTCTCATTGCAGCCATTGGGTTTTTAACATCCGTAGGTTGAAGGAACTATTCCTCAAAACTACAGTCCTTCTAGCCTTTGCTTCGGCTAAGCGCATAGAGCATTACACGCTTTTTCTGTGGACAGCGACTGCATTCGATTCGGTCTCGGGACTGCAGTGTCACTCCGTGCCTAAATCACTGTCTACCCCCCTTCGAAAGGACGGAGACGGTTCGCCGTCAGCCTTTGCTACTAAATCATCGCCCTCACAGAGTGCGGACGCCCAGACTGCAGTTTGCCCCGTCAGTGTTTTTGAGATTTTACATTGACCGTTCAAGCAGTTTTCGGCAATCGATCCAGTTTCTGGATGCTATGGTGGGTGTACGAACGACCGAGCCGTATCGAAGCTGAGTCTGTCACAATGGATTGTGGACGCTATCAAGGAGGCATATACAACCCAAGGTTTGGAAATTCCCTCTGTGCATTGAGGGCTATCGTTCCACCTAGCGTGGTTGAGATGTATGTGTATTCAAGATATTGCTTGCCAGCCGGTGGTCTTCGCAGAATATCTTCGCCAGGTTTTACAAGCTGGACGTTCAGTCCTTAGCCTCCCAAGAGCGGTCGGTGAGTAACTAATTCATGTTGCTAAGTTACCTTTGTGGGAGGTGCTGCTTGTACAGTACATTACGCAGCCCTTATGAGGTGTTGTTGTCGGCCCTGAGTTCAGTGCCGCGGACATGGTCATGTTATGGTATGCTGCTCAAACACAGTTACTCTATATAGCTCCTATAATACTGCTATGGCTGGATGTGTTCTGCCCTGCTCTCAGCGCAGCCCATGTAGTCACTTGCCAGATATGCAAATTTTGTATACCTGAGGTGTAGGCGCTCATTGGCTTATCTCCATCTATCAGCTGTGAGCCCGCCCTTCGAGCTCTGTTATTGGTGGGAATGCTTTCGCGCTGTGTATCTGGTTCAGGCTGTCCGTAGCTTCTCTCACGGCGGGATTGAATAACGTTCCCATAACGGAGTAATCTCCGTGATGTCTCGTGACAGCTTGAAAGGGAACGCTCCGGTTACTATGGTAACCTCGGTTCCCTGAAAGCGGGAACGAGACATCACGGTGATCGCCGTGATCGCTGCTAGTTCAGCCAAGCGGCGTTCAGTTCAGATTCTGACGTATTGTCGCGGGCGCTGCATTTATACTGCCTCTCGAGCTCGTCATATTTGCATGCTTCGCGACAATTGGCCAGTCATTGACTGGCGTGAGCCAATAGGTCTTCAGGAAAGGTTGGAGGGAAGGAGTTCCCATAACGGAGTAATCTCCGTGATGTCTCGTTCCCGCTTTCAGGGAACCGAGGTTACCATAGTAACCGGAGCGTTTTCTTACCGTCTTGCTGTCTTTATGGATAAAACTTGTGTTTAAGCGTTTAAGGAAATACAAGTTAAAGGTTTAACGAGTGTTATATCATAGGACACAATAACCAACTGGATTGTTTGTCATTTTTGATTAAACTCACATTTGTTTACGAACTGTGACGCGTAAGAACACACTTTTTTCCTGCCGCTGTATTATAAGTTAAGTGAATACAGGACTTTGCATCTACACTAATAATCAAGTTTCTCAAAGTTTAAAACAGTGGAGAGCTTGAGATGAAATATTAAGCGTGATATGTGGGGGAAAATAAAAATGGAGGTAAATATGCACATAATATTTTGTGTCATTTCCATGTCAATATGTCAATATATAATTGTATTTATGTAGGACACATAAAATAAAATAAATAATTATTTCCAAAAGAGTTTATTCCAAATATGTAATGAATGTAATGTATAGACTGTTCAAACACAATGCATCGTCTGATGGAGAATATGTTTATGACTGGATTGATGACAGGCATTTTATTTGATAAAAGGGCCTATAGTTGGAAAAAAATATTAATACATACATTTTACTTAATAATAAACAAATAAAAGTAAAATTTACATTATTACATTTATGAAATAAAACACTAAATCATTTAAAGAAAAATTAACTAATAAATAATGTAACTTTTTTGCTACATGTGTATGCTGTATTGTAATGTAATGAGAAGGCATGTTTGTTTGTGTGTGTGTGTGTGTGTGTGTGTGTTTTCACAGGAAGTCTTCCCTATATTTCTTCTGCTAGAGTGACAGGCGCGAGTGTGTCAGAAGCTGATATCAGCCGTCTCTCTCACCACACACCGGCCGTTGAACAGACCCTCATGGACACACACACACACACGCGCGCGCACGCACACACACTCACTCACTCACTCTCACGCATGCATTCACACACACACACACACACACACACACACACACACACACACACACACACACACACACACACAATTATGGTTATATCTACACTGTGCAGGGCTGTAGCCTGCAGGAACTGTGTTTGACACCCTCGGTCTATCCCAGTATTTCGTCCCTCCCACTCTGAAAATGTAACAAGTTATTTTTACTCTGAGTACATTTTAAATGAGATACTTTTTTACTTTTACTTGAGTAGATTACTTTCGTACTCCTCTGGTTCTCTGTGACAGGCTCTTGGTTTTGCACGTGTGCTATAAAAGGACTCCATCAGCTGTGTGAAGTTCAGCATTTATTTATCACTTGAATCTGTGCCTAGAAAAGCTGAACGTGATATCATAGGGCTAAAAAAATCTTCTCATGCAGAGGAAAGCTTCAAATCAGCAGAAGAACACTCGGTTTAATCCAGCATGAAAACAGAGGATCGTTGTATTTACGCCATGCAGCCAATCACAGACACCTGGTGATTTTTTGAGCTCTCTGATTGGCTATTCAAGTCTGAACCCTTAATGAACTTCCAGTCAGTGTATTATAACATACTCTATAGTTGTAGAAAACTGTGCAGTATCTGGTAAAGTAATTACAATTCAATAAAAAAAATGAAGCACAGGTCATCACTTCCAACTAGAGAGACATGTGGCGAGGACTCCACAACATCACGGACTACAAGGATCACAAACACCCTGCTACAAACACCTCCACCTCACTACCTGACGAGCTCAACACCTTCTACGCTCGCTACGCTCCCACGGCCGAGACTGCTGGTCACTCCGGCAGGGGAATATCCGCAAGGCCGCAGGTCCAGACAGCATTCCTGGTCCTTAAAACATGTGCAAAACATGTCCTTAAAACGGTCATTCTTAACCTCTCTCTTTCCCTATCCGTTGTCCACCAATGTTTCAAAACGTCCACCATTGTGCCAATACAAAAGACACCCAAAGCTTCTTGCTTGCTCAGACTCCCATCATCAGTAAGTGCTTTGAGAAGCTTATCAGAGATCACATCTGCTCTGTATTACCAGCATCACTGCAGTTCTCCTACCGCAATAACCGCTCCGCTGACGATGCAAGTGCCTTCACCCTGAGCACTGCTGTTTGCCATCTTGAAAAAAAGAGGAACACATATGTGAGGATATTATTTGTTGACTAATACCATAGTGCCCTCTAAGCTTGTAGTGCTCTAGGTCTGAACATCTAGGTTCATAACAGTCAGGTGATCAGAGTAGGCAGTGCTGACCCTCAACACTGGAGCACCACACGCGCACACACACACACACACACACACACACACACACACACACCACACGCACACACACACACACGCACACACACTCACACGCACACACATGCACACACCACACGCACACACACACAGACAAACACACACACACACACACACACACACACACACACCACACGCACACACACACACACACACACACTCACACGCACACACATGCACACACCACACGCACACACACCACACAGACAAACAC
Source organism: Oxygymnocypris stewartii (assembly GCA_003573665.1). NCBI lineage: Eukaryota > Metazoa > Chordata > Actinopteri > Cypriniformes > Cyprinidae > Oxygymnocypris > Oxygymnocypris stewartii. The sequence continues at coordinate 15,067 of QVTF01024573.1, read as the reverse complement.
ACACACACAGACACACACACACACACACACCACACGCACACACACGCACGCACACTCACACGCACACGCACACACACACACACACACACAGACACACACACGCACACACACGCGCACACACACACACACACACACGCTCTATCTGTGTGCTACGCTCTATCTGACTAGTAAGCCAATTCTCCAATAACAGCTATGATGACTTTTGTTCTACCCACTTAAATGATAAAGGTACTTGCAGTGTCCAATCTATACAGACTGTGTCTGTTCCCCGAATAGTGAGGTCAAAATATAAATTTAATGCAGGATCTAGAACAAATCTGATCGTGATTAAACCAGAAAAATGCAAAATAAATGAACAAAAACTATTTTTAAAACTTGGGCTCCTAAATATCCGGTCACTCACACCGAAAGCAGTTATTGTAAATGAAATAATCACAGATAATAGTTTTGATGTACTCTGTCTGACTGAAACCTGGCTTAAAACAAATGATTATTTTGGTCTAAATGAATCTACTCCACCAAGCTACTGTTATAAGCATGAGCCTCGTCAGACTGGTCGTGGCGGCGGTGTCGCAACAATATATAGTGATATTCTCAATGTTACTCAGAAAACAGGATACAGGTTTGACTCATTCGAAATACTTATGCTTAATGTTAAACTGTCAGATAAGCTAAATAAATCTGTCCTATCTCTTGCTCTGGCTACTGTGTATAGACCGCCAGGGCCATATACAGATTTTCTAAAAGAATTTGCAGATTTCCTCTCAGACCTATTGGTTACTGTTGATAAAGCACTAATTGTTGGAGATTTTAACATTCACGTTGATAATACAAATGATGCGTTAGGACTTGCGTTTACTGACTTAATAAACTCTTTTGGTGTCAAGCAAAATGTCACCGGGCCCACGCATCGTTTTAATCATACGCTAGATTTAATAATATCGCATGGAATTGATCTAACTGATATAGATATCATACCTCAAAGTGATGATGTTACTGACCATTTCCTTGTATCATGCATGCTGCATATTACTGATATTAACTATATGGCTCCGCGTTATCGTCCAGGCAGAATTATTATTCCAGCCACTAAAGACAGATTCACAAATAACCTGCCTGATTTATCTCAACTGCTCTGTGTACCCATAAATACAGATGAACTAGACACAATTACTAGCAACATGGGAACTATCTTCTCCAATACGTTAGAAACTGTTGCACCCATCAAATTAAAAAAGGTTAGAGAAAAACGTGCTGCGCCATGGTACAACAGTTATACCCATTCTCTCAAGAAAGATACTCGTATTCTTGAGCGCAAATGGAGAAAAAGTAACTTGGAAGTCTTTAGAATTGCTGGAAAAACAGTATGTCCAGCTATAGACAGGCTCTAAAAACTGCAAGAACCGAGTATATCCGCAAACTCATAGATAATCACCAAAACAATCCAAGGTTTTTATTTAGCACAGTGGCTAGATTAACAAATAAACAGACGCCACATGATCTAAATATTCCCTCACAGTTTAATAGTAATGACTTTATCAATTTCTTTACTGATAAAATAGATAATATCAGAAATACAATAACAAACGTAGATTCTACAGCGTCTAGTACTTCAGCATCATTCATCGCACCCAAAGAAAAACTGCAGTGCTTTACAACTATAGGACAGGAAGAGCTAAATAAACTTATCACTGCATCTAAACCAACAACATGTTTATTAGATCCTGTACCAACTAAACTATTGAAAGAGTTGTTACCTGTAGCAGAAGAACCGCTTCTCAATATTATTAACTCCTCGTTATCTTTAGGTCACGTCCCAAAACCATTTAAGCTGGCAGTTATTAAGCCTCTTATTAAGAAACCAAAATTAGATCCTTGTGAACTGGCAAATTACAGGCCCATCTCAAATCTTCCGTTTATGTCGAAAATATTAGAAAAAGTAGTGTCTGCTCAATTGTGTTCCTTTTTGCAACAAAATGATATCTATGAAGAATTTCAGTCAGGTTTCAGGCCCCGCCATAGCACAGAAACTGCACTTGTTAAAATTACAAATGACTTGCTTCTTGCGTCAGACAAAGGCTGCATCTCGTTGCTAGTTTTACTTGATCTTAGTGCTGCGTTCGACACTATAGATCATGACATACTGATAGATCGATTACAAAACTATACAGGTGTTCAAGGGCAGGCTCTAAGATGGTTTAGATCCTACCTGTCCGATCGCTACCACTTTGTTTATTTAAACAGGGAGTCATCTCAATTATCACCAGTAAAGTATGGAGTACCACAAGGATCTGTCCTAGGTCCTCTATTATTTTCATTATATATGCTGCCGCTTGGTAATATTATTAGAAAATACGGGATTAGTTTCCATTGTTATGCTGATGACACTCAACTATATATCTCAACAAAACCAGATGAAACTTCTAAACTATCTAAGCTAACAGAGTGTGTTAAAAATATAAAAGATTGGATGACCAGTAATTTTCTCCTATTAAATTCAGATAAGACAGAGATATTACTTATTGGACCTAAAAGCAGTACACAGAATCTCTTGGATTACAATTTGC
>QVTF01024573.1:0-7500 GCA_003573665.1 Oxygymnocypris stewartii | reverse complement strand
AACACTCAATTGATAGCTATCCAGATACACACTCTCTCTCTATCTCACACATTCACTCACTCACTCACTCACTCACTCACTCTCTCTCTCTCTCTCTCTCTCTCTCTCTCTCTCTCACACACACACCACACCACACACACACACTCTCTCTCTCTCTCTCACACACACACACCACACCACACACACACACTCTCTCTCTCTCTCCTCTCTCTCTCTCACACACACTCTCACACGGTCTCTCTCTCTCTCTCTCTCTCTCACACACACACACACACCACCACACACACAAACACACACACACACCACACTTCCTCCTCTCTCTCTCTCTCTCTCTCTCTCTCTCTCTCTCACACACACACACACTGTCTCTCTCTCTCTCTCTCTCTCTCTCTCACACACACACACACACACACACACCACACACACACTCTGAAGGGTTACCAGCGGTCCGGTAACAGGAGTGTGTGTAACTGTGACTCTGTGTTTGTGTGTGTCAGGTGTGTGTCAGAGTGAAGACAGCAGTTCACCGGAGGAGGACGAGCGAGCGTGAGTTCATCAGCAGATTCTGAACAAACACAAACCTGTGAACACTGACAGGAACACTTACATTAAGGGGGGATATTTCAATCGAGTGAAACTTTTCAAATTTATGAAGCAAACTATTTGCTCAAATAAGGGTTAATTAAAAGTTTGTACCTAAAAATGAAGATAAGGTAAAGGTGTGAGTAATTACATTTTAGACACATTGTCAATAATTACGCTCTAATAACTGATGTGATCAACACACAGCGGTTTTTAAGTGTGTCCCCCTTAATTTAAATGTAAAATGTATTTATAAAAGCAATTAGAATAATAAAACATAACACGACTGATACAATCTAATAAAATCAGAAAAAAATATTTTTGCACGGCAGAAGCTGCATCTGAAGTGGCTTTTATATGTATTTACACACACCGTGTATGCATTAATAATGCTATAACATTAACGTATTAAATACAAAACATATTAAATATAGAAATATTAAATGTTGCACGTTATATAATGGAATTATACTTGAAATTAATACTTAAAAATGCATTAATTCATTCAAAGAACAAATGATTCTTTATCAGTGACTCACTGAATCATTCTCTCGGGTGATTCGTTAAAGGGACAGTGCACCCAAAAAAAACAATTCTGTCATTAATTACTCACCCTCATGTCATTATCTTCGAAACACAAATTAAGATATTTTTGATGAAATCCGAGAGCTCTCTCGCTCCATAGACGGCAAGGATCCTAACACCATCAAGGCTCGGAAACGTAGTAAGGACATCGTTAAAATAATCCATGTGATATCATGTGTTAATAGTAATTTAAGGTCTTATGGGTCATTTTTGGGTGAACTGTCCCTTTAAGAATCGCAGAATCATTCAAAAACCAAACAGCCGGAGAAAAAACTGTTGATATTGACAATTTTGTGTCTAAAATATATGGAAATTATTCAGTGTTAGCTTAATTATTATTATTATTATTAATAATTCTCTATTTCAGACCCTTTTGTCCATATCATTATAAAAATAGAATACACAAAGGAAGAAAATGACATACTAACATACATTCAACAATCACTTCTTAAAAAAAATAAACATACAAACTTGAATTCCAGAACATTGAAGGATACCACTTATTGTGGGATCGTTATGATTGTATTTCTTGAATCATGTAAATAAGTTTGAATCACTTATCTTAAAGGGACAGTACACCCAAAAATTTAAATTCAGAACTACTTGAGGATGACAGAATTGACATTTTTGGGTGAACTGTCCCTTTAAATTTAATCTATCCATTTAATGATATACCATTAGACGAAGTAAAAATAAGGCCAAATGAGTGTAGATGGATAAAAGAATGAAAGCCCGAGGCCAGACAGATGTACGCTCTACTGACCAGCGCTGCTTTACTCCAGTGTGAACGTGGTTTACATCGACCGCTCCGGACAGAGGATTCCCATCACGGCGAGGGTCGGTGATAACGCTCTTTACCTGGCGCACAAGCACGGCATTGAGCTGGAGGGTGAGTCCCAGCGCCTCTTCATCTCTGTGTTTGAGACTCGTCTGCATCTCTGTGTGTTTGAGGCTCGTCTTCATCTCTGTGTGTTTGAGGCTCGTCTTCATCTCTGTGTTTGAGACTCGTCTTCATCTCTGTGTGTTTGAGACTCGTCTTCATCTCTGTGTGTTTGAGGCTCGTCTTCATCGCTCTGTGTTTGAGACTCATCTTCATCTCTGTGTGTTTGAGGCTCGTCTTCATCTCTGTGTGTTTGAGACTCGTCTTCATCTCTGTGTTTGAGACTCGTCTGCATCTCTGTGTGTTTGAGACTCATCTTCATCTCTGTGTGTTTGAGGCTCGTCTGCATCTCTGTGTGTTTGAGACTCGTCTTCATCTCTGTGTGTTTGAGACTCGTCTTCATCTCTGTGTGTCTGAGACTCGTCTTCATCTCTGTGTGTCTGAGACTCGTCTTCATCTCTGTGTTTGAGACTCGTCTGCATCTCTGTGTGTTTGAGACTCATCTTCATCTCTGTGTGTTTGAGGCTCGTCTTCATCTCTGTGTGTTTGAGACTCGTCTTCATCTCTGTGTGTTTGAGACTCGTCTGCATCTCTGTGTGTTTGAGACTCGTCTGCATCTCTGTGTGTTTGAGGCTCGTCTTCATCTCTGTGTGTCTGAGGCTCATCTTCATCTCTGTGTTTGAGACTCGTCTGCATCTCTGTGTGTTTGAGACTCGTCTTCATCTCTGTGTGTTTGAGACTCGTCTTCATCTCTGTGTGTTTGAGACTCGTCTTCATCTCTGTGTGTCTGAGGCTCATCTTCATCTCTGTGTTTGAGACTCGTCTGCATCTCTGTGTGTTTGAGACTCGTCTTCATCTCTGTGTGTTTGAGACTCGTCTTCATCTCTGTGTTTGAGACTCGTCTGCATCTCTGTGTGTTTGAGACTCATCTTCATCTCTGTGTGTTTGAGACTCGTCTTCATCTCTGTGTTTGAGACTCGTCTGCATCTCTGTGTGTTTGAGAGTCGTCTTCATCTCTGTGTGTCTGAGACTCGTCTTCATCTCTGTGTTTGAGACTCGTCTGCATCTCTGTGTGTTTGAGACTCATCTTCATCTCTGTGTGTTTGAGGCTCGTCTTCATCTCTGTGTGTTTGAGGCTCGTCTTCATCTCTGTGTGTTTGAGACTCGTCTTCATCGCTGTGTTTGAGACTCGTCTTCATCTCTGTGTTTGAGACTCGTCTGCATCTCTGTGTGTTTGAGACTCATCTTCATCTCTGTGTGTCTGAGGCTCGTCTGCATCTCTGTGTGTTTGAGACTCGTCTTCATCTCTGTGTGTTTGAGACTCGTCTGCATCTCTGTGTGTTTGAGACTCGTCTGCATCTCTGTGTGTTTGAGACTCGTCTGCATCTCTGTGTGTTTGAGGCTCGTCTGCATCTCTGTGTGTTTGAGACTCGTCTTCATCTCTGTGTGTTTGAGACTCGTCTTCATCTCTGTGTGTTTGAGACTCGTCTGCATCTCTGTGTGTTTGAGACTCGTCTTCATCTCTGTGTGTTTGAGACTCGTCTGCATCTCTGTGTGTTTGAGACTCGTCTTCATCTCTGTGTGTTTGAGAGTCGTCTTCATCGCTCTGTGTTTGAGACTCGTCTTCATCGCTCTGTGTTTGAGACTCGTCTTCATCTCTGTGTGTTTGAGAGTCGTCTTCATCGCTCTGTGTTTGAGACTCGTCTTCATCTCTGTGTGTTTGAGGCTCGTCTGCATCTCTGTGTGTTTGAGACTCGTCTGCATCTCTGTGTGTCTGAGGCTCGTCTGCATCTCTGTGTGTCTGAGGCTCGTCTTCATCTCTGTGTGTTTGAGACTCGTCTGCATCTCTGTGTGTTTGAGACTCGTCTTGCATCTCTGTGTGTTTGAGGCTCGTCTTCATCTCTGTGTGTTTGAGGACTCGTCTGCATCTCTGTGTGTTTTGAGACTCGTCTTCATCTCTGTGTGTTTGAGACTCGTCTCATCTCTGTGTGTTTGAGGCTCGTCTTCATCTCTGTGTGTTTGAGACTCGTCTTCATCTCTGTGTGTTTGAGACTCTTCATCTCTGTGTGTTTGAGGCTCGTCTGCATCTCTGTGTGTTTGAGACTCGTCTTCATCGCTCTGTGTTTGAGACTCGTCTTCATCTCTGTGTGTTGAGACTCGTCTTCATCTCTGTGTGTTTGAGACTCGTCTTCATCTCTGTGTGTTTGAGACTCGTCTGCATCTCTGTGTGTCTGAGGCTCATCTTCATCTCTGTGTGTTTGAGACTCGTCTTCATCTCTGTGTGTTTGAGACTCGTCTGCATCTCTGTGTGTCTGAGGCTCGTCTTCATCTCTGTGTGTTTGAGCTCGTCTCATCTCTGTGTGTTTGAGGCTCGTCTTCATCTCTGTGTGTTTGAGACTCGTCTGCATCTCTGTGTGTTTGAGACTCGTCTTCATCTCTGTGTGTTTGAGGCTCGTCTGCATCTCTGTGTGTTTGAGACTCGTCTTCATCTCTGTGTGTTTGAGAGTCGTCTTCATCGCTCTGTGTTTGAGACTCGTCTTCATCGCTCTGTGTTTGAGACTCGTCTTCATCTCTGTGTGTTTGAGAGTCGTCTGCATCTCTGTGTGTCTGAGGCTCGTCTTCATCTCTGTGTGTTTGAGGCTCGTCTTCATCTCTGTGTGTTTGAGGCTCGTCTTCATCTCTGTGTGTTTGAGGCTCGTCTTCATCTCTGTGTGTTTGAGGCTCGTCTTCATCTCTGTGTGTTTGAGGCTCGTCTTCATCTCTGTGTGTTTGAGACTCGTCTTCATCTCTGTGTGTTTGAGATTCGTCTTCATCTCTGTGTGTCTGAGGCTCGTCTTCATCTCTGTGTGTTTGAGACTCGTCTGCATCTCTGTGTTTGAGACTCGTCTTCATCTCTGTGTGTCTGAGACTCGTCTTCATCTCTGTGTGTCTGAGACTCGTCTTCATCTCTGTGTGTCTGAGACTCGTCTTCATCTCTGTGTGTTTGAGACTCATTTTTATCTCTGTGTGTTTGAGGCTCGCCTTCATCAGCTCGTCTCTTTTCTCAGGTGCCTGTGAAGCGTCTCTGGCCTGCTCCACCTGTCACGTGTATGTCAGCAGCGAACACTATGAGAAGCTCCCCGAGCCCGAGGAACAGTAAGAAAATTTCTGCATCTTATAAATGATGAAGTGCTATGCAGGCTATTTAAGACTATACTGGCTTCAGCGTTCCCACATCTCAGACCTCAAATACATTAAATATGACCCTGTTTAGATTTTTTTTTAAATGTGTGTGTGTCTGTCTGTCTGTGTGTGTGCGTGTTTGTGTGCGTGTGTGTGTGTGCGTGTGCGTGTGTGTGTCTTGTGTGTCTGTCTGTCTGTCTGTCTGTCTGTCTGTGTCCGTGTGTGTGTCTGTCTGTCTGTGTGTGTGTGTGTCTGTGTGCGTGTGCGTGTGCGTGTGTGTGTGTGTGTGTGTGTGTGTGTGCGCAGGGAGGACGATATGCTGGACATGGCTCCGATGCTGCAGGTGAACTCTCGTCTTGGCTGTCAGATCGTCCTGACTCCGGAGATGGACGGCATGGAGCTGACGCTGCCCAAGGTCACCAGGAACTTCTACGTGGACGGTCACGTGCCCAAACCTCACTGAGCAGCGAACGAATGGAGGAATGGCAAAGCACTGTGGGAAACCGCAGCTAGACAAGCTTCTGGTTAAAGGCTGATCGAACATCTCGGTGCGCAGGTATTTCCAAGAGAAGGACTCCGGCGTGGCGCTTCATCATCCTTCATAGAACCACAGCATTAGAGATGCTATATACTGGAAACATCACCATCCAATTTCTCTCTCTGTTTTCTTCTGTATGAATAAAATGAAGCCCATTGTTGTTTTTTTTAAGACAATGCCCATCGTTTCACATGGAGATGTTGTAATTCACGATGTTGTTATTCCCGTTATCCTCAATGACTTGCTGTACCGCAGCAAAATATTCCTGTAGTACGATATCCTATTGATGAATGGAAAAATTTAAGATATGAATGATGCAAAATGGGCTTCATTTTCTTCTTTCTTCGTTGTGTTTATGGTGAAATATGAGCTGGACTTGTTTCATGAGATCCACCAGAAACAGAAACATTCCACAGTACAAGTAATTTGAGGCTTTTATGAATGTTAGCATGTTCAGACTCTAGAGGAAAACACATGAGTTATTGACGCCGCAGAGAGAGTAATGAGGCACGTCATCGTCTGAAAGCCTCTGTCAGGTCCAGCATATACAGCTTCTAATGTGTTTTACAGTAAGATAGCTGCTGTTAATAAACACACAAACCTGTCAAACGCACATTTCTCCTTTCTCTACTCACACATTATTCAGCTGTCTGTAAAAAAACACCTGTTAAGTTTGTTCAGTAATAAAAAATTCAAGCTTGATTCTGATGTGTGAAATAAACTGTTGTGTGTCATCATTAGGGATTAGGATGTAACCGGTCGAGCCGATTTACTGAATCGAACCGGGTTCGATGACGCAGGATAGCCGAATAGGCACGTGGGGGGGCATTTGGGGGCTCGAGCCCCTGCCCTTTTTCAAAATGATTCAAAAGTGCCCCTCTCGGACACATATCAATGATATTGTGGTCAATAAAACAATGCATTTGAATTCGAATCAATATGACAATTTGTACAAAAACTAAATAATCGTTCAAAAGTCTGAAAAATCCTGTTTATTTTAAAGATCTGTCACTTTGCTATGCTATGGTTGCGTGCGTTTTGCTCATAGACTGTAAAAAAAATGGACGTGACGTCATCCGTAGGTTTCTGAAGAGGAGCTCAAAGTGGGCGGAGCCGGTTGTTGCCATCTTGGCAGCGCGTCACGCCCGGATAATCGAAAGTGGGTGGGAGGTGGGTGGAGCTGGTTGTTGAAACCACGCCCACCTAACGCGAGGCAGCGGCAATCCACCTGTCACTCAAGTGGCCACGCCCTTAATTATGCAGAACTTTAAGGTTTAATATAATTTAAAAGGATGTTATAAAAAAATTCACTCCCAAGTGATTCTCCCGGCAAAATTAGTGATATAGACCAAAACCACTTTTTGCACAAGACTGTAAACATGTTTTTTCCTGCTGTAAAGTTGGGCCAGCCTCTAGTGGCCAGTCGATGAATTGCAGTTTTAGTCACTCCACAGTCTGTATTTCACAGTCTGTTCGGAAACTTTCATTGGGTGCCTTTGGGTCGACGGAAGGAAAAAACAAACAAAACAATATATAAAAAAAATTCATCAATGATCATTTATTTAAAAAATCCATATATTACATATTTTAGAATATTACATAATTCATCAATGCCCATTAGTCATGTAGTAATACTAATAATACACCAACCCAATCATGATCTGGCACAATATGTTCAAATTTCATTGGAATAATATGTGAAAGTAGAGAGGTTATTTTCCGTTCTTATTAGTGGTGGGCCGTTATCGGCGTT